>NW_019091427.1:779903-795615 GCF_001949145.1 Acanthaster planci
GTTGGCTAAGATACTGTTGGTATTTTAGGATGGAAATTGTTATGCTTTATAGTTCTTGATACTGCAAACACATTGAAAAGCTAAAAATGTAACGACGGGATTCGAACCCCATGCTCTCTATCACTAGTCAGCCAGCTTAACCACTCGGCCAATGCATGCAATGATTGCCTTTTGAAAACTCTATATAATAGCGTTACTCTGCACGGACATGACGCAACATTATTCCTCTTCGTGTGTGGTCACGGCTGACCGAGCTTTGCTTTACTTGCTCCAGTGGCGTTTCCAGCTGTATTTTAAGGAACAACGTTCATTTTGGGTGTGGAGTGAAGTTTGAGCAAATTAACATTTGTTGTCAGAAAAACAATATTTTCCCCTCCCTAATCCAGGACTTGGATCATAATTCATGCTGTTCCTGGATGTCAAAGGGTGTGTTGGGGGTAAACCTTCACGGGTCACTAGAGTTTAACCTCATCCTCACTGTCCGGCTTGTTTGACACAGCATACACAGTAATTCCAAGGTCAGGGTTGGCACAATGATTGTTGACCCGATGTTAAAATTTTAACAGATCCAAATAGCCGTACAATTTGCCTTGCGTTGGCCAGATTTAAAATGGTTTTGGATGTGAGAAACAGCAATTAGTTACGCCGCGTTACCTCGAACACCACAAACCTTACTTCCGGTATATGTTTTCAGGGAAAGAAAAATGTCAACCATTTTAGACTCGGACCCAGCATCAGGATGGGAAGACAGTAGGTGCGCAATCGAAATATTTGCACAATGGATATTTTGAAATTGAAGGATGGAGCTTGTGTGATCATATACAACAGCAACATATTACTGTGACAAATGAGTTAATATCTGTGCTGCTTTTCTTGAAACTAATATTCTTGCTCGACAAGAAGCCAATACATCCACGGGCTCTGAAAAATTGGAAAAAACGGAAAGATAGTATTGAAACCATCAATCCCCATCCACTTCCACTGTCGAGCATTAAACCCATTATGCTACTGTGCTTCGCCCCTTTAAGAAAAGGTACAACTCTCCATCAACCCCCTCCCAAGAAGTGACGGAATACTTTGGAGCACTCCATCCCGCATCAACAAGAGTTGCTAGCCGAGGCCGTACCCTGTTGTGGAGACGGTTAAACATCGGATGCCCCGGGCTTACCCTGTTGTTCCACAAGCCCTAAGCGGTGTCCTTTTGCACCAGAGTGAAAACAGCCTGTGTCATGTATGAAAGGTCGCAGGATAGGTCAGATAGAGACTGAAACCTATTGATATGTATAGATTGCAAACCTTTATGTACAAAGAAGTTAAATTGGAAGTTAAAAGAGGGCTAATTGTTGTATTGATTTTAAACTTTTTTCCTTTCAATAAAGGGAAGCCGATGAAAATTATGTCAGGTCGAAAAGCTCGTTTTCAGAACCGATTCCGAAGATAAAATATCTTGCTTCCAAAGTGAATCCCGTATCTTATTTATAGCAGAGAGAGTTACCTCAATCAGTGGGATCTTTTAGTTGTGCATGAACGACTGCTACATAACTGTGAAGTTTTTTGTCGTCAAATGTACCACTGCCAATCAGCGCTTCTAGCTGAATCTAATTAAACTCAAAACAAACCAACGCGTAATAGATTCAGTCGAATGATTTTCTTTTTGTTCACAGCTAATGTCTTGAAAATTATTTTCAAAATGTAATAAAAATGTTTACCTGATTAGTAGGGCTCGTACATCACCCAATATCTGTATTCAGTGGGATATTGGCACATTGCACGAAGTTCAACCATTAACCAACCATGGTTGACAAGGCCCCGTGTGTTTAGTATAAAAATTGTCATTTTCGAAAAGAATAACCCACGAGTTGTCACCTTGGTTGAATGTGTACACAAGTGTGTCCTCAAAATGGCCTCTTTTTACAACGGAGTGTCGTCACCCCAAATGTGGTTCATGTACGATTGTAAATAGGAAAGGTCATCCTTGAATGCAAATATGTCCACTAAAACTGAAAGAAAAGGATGAAGGAGTGTTAAAGTCGATGTGTGTCTTAAACGCCTAAAATCGAAACTTGTATTTAGCGTGATTTTTCGACAGGGTATTCTTCATCACTGCTGTCTTTGCCAGGCAATTTATTTCCTGATCTGCATCTGCAACCATTCAGTCTACAGTGAGAGCGCCCTAATGTTGGTTCGATTTTTTCTTTTCCAAAATGTTCAGCACTACTCTTGGCAGTGTTTTACCATATACAATTGTACACTGTGATGTGAAACTTTGAGATCACGTGAATATCATGCAAATTTAGATGTGTATAGATTTTTTTAGTAGTCGGTGCAGAAAAAGGCCACACCCCACCCATCAGCTTTTAAGCTGACGTTGAGAGAAACATTACACTAGAGCACGACGAACGGACACTTAACAAAAATTTAATAATCAATATTCACCTGAATTCGCAACAGCTTCTCCAGCGTATTTTTTATTAAACGCGCATCAATACGGCCAAGTCTCCGAACCACGTCTGGACATCAATCGAGTCCTACTGGAGGTGTCATCTTTTAGCATGGTAGGATGCCAGACTTGGTGGGGCTCTAACAGTTCTCAAACGGTATACACACGCTCCCAGTCTTTGAATGGTGTCAATAATTCGTGTCTTTTCTTATATTTCACCTTACTCTGTACCGAACGAAAAGTGATCGTGATTTGACTTAACCGACTGAATCTCACTTTTGCATGAAAAAGTTGATTAATGCCTAACGAAATATTAAACAAAATAAAATAGAGCGAGTTGACTTAGCTCATGTAACAATGTTACTCGGTAAAAAAAAACTGCACACACAACACGAAAAATGATCATATTCATGCATTTAATTACGGTTACTGGTAAAAATGACAAACTGACAGAGTTCACTTTACACTTTCGTGGGAAAGAAAAGACGAGTAGGGTACGCACTGAGAATGAAGGTCAAAGAAGCACTGAACGACCCCGACCATTTGGTGCATGTTTGTCATAGATTTTTTCTTCAAGATTAACTCATTTCACCATAAAGTTTATAGAAAGCAAGATACACAGTGTATTAATATACATTTTCTAAGACAAATTTAAGGACTAAAAAAAAAGAAAAGAAATTGATTATAACAAGTTGTTGTGGAAAATCAGATATAAATAACACAATTAATGAATGAAACACTGACCAAACCTTGGATTTGTACAAATACAACAGTATATATATACATATGTACATGACACAATAGCTTCCTGTTAATGTAAAAAGACAAATCCATGAAAGATGATTTTATAGATGTATCATCCACTTAAAAAGTAGAGTCTTTTTACAAACAAAATATTTACATAGTTTGTACGGTTGTTAGAAATGCCTTTGAAAAAGACTTGGAAACTTTAATCAGTCATTCCAAACAAAATGATCATACAGTACTTAAAAACAATTGAATAAAAAACGAATTTTAGTGTCATTTGCAAACATTATTTTTCAAGAGTTATACATATAAGTATCTTTTTCATAAAATATGCAACGATCTGCGAATACTGATCTTGAATATGCACACAATAGGGAGCGTATTGTCAAAAATAAGGCACCAAATTCCAAACATTTTGACAGATAATTGAGGTTCTCTTGAAAACCCTGTTCGATGACCTGCATGGCACTTTCAGAAAGAGAACAAATGTCTTTTCCTTTAACTTGAAATTTACAGTTTGCCCAAAGTGCGAAGTGACAAATTGTATTTACATATACTACCGTATTTGACAGCAAAAATACAGTTAAGAGTATATAGTCAAAACCATCCCGTTTAGTGGAAGACACTTTTTTGGTCAAAGACACAGAAATCTATGACTAAACTGCATGATATGAGAAAAGCCAGTGAAACGAAAGCTCTGAGGAATACCTCTTTAGAAGAAAAAGAAGAAGAAAAGAAAGAGCCAACTTGATGCAATTAAGGCATAAGCTCTGGCTTACCCAGAGTAGATTCTCCCTCAGTCTGCTGACTATTCCTTTTTTCAAATTTCAAATTTAATTTTCTTTTCTTTTTTCCACAAATCCTTTGGATTGGCAACTTAGATATTAAATGCAACCCTCTATTAGGTTTCAATGATTTCGATATCATTGACATTTACAGTGGGATTTGTCCAATTTTAACCGTTTTTGTGGGACTTGAGACCCTTGACAAGCCTGAATTTTAACGTGGAAAATATTTATCAATGACCAAATTTACATGTATGCTTTCTTAGAGAAATGTAGAAGTGTAAGCTGACGTTAACATCTCTGTAGGTTTTACGTAGTTGCAAACTACATACATCTCAAATGCTTTAAAACAGTTTATAAAGGCAGCTTTCAAAAGTCCAATTTGCAATGCTCAACCACATGCTTTAAAGAGTGCATATGATAACTGTATTTGATTTACGGCAGAAATATACAACCATTGCTTAGAAGTGGAATGTCTCTTTGAGGTCTCAGAATCTCATATTTAGTACTGCATCGTAGTGGACGGAGTAATCAACTGAGCTTAGCTCTGTACAATGCAGAATTTTTACAGATTACACTTCCAATCAATTTCTAAGAAACACAGTCAAGGTGACATTGAATGCACATCTGGGACAGCTGCAAGGCACATGCTGAATGCTGTCAGTGTAAACAAGTCCATCGCAGAATACACAATAGAATTTATACAGCCATACAGCCAAAGTGTCCGATTAACTTCCACAAAAAAGAACCAAAGTGATATTAAAAATTGATCTCAGAGTATAATTGGAGTGACTTAAAAAATGTTGCTTTTCATCTACTCATGATTCTGCATAAAAATCATAATCTCATTTTTCACTCAATTTTCTACAAGAGAAAATTCATTTCAGGTCATGAGCTTTGTCACACAGAGACTAATGGCACCTCTCCGATGACAGTACTTTTGGCCAACAACTTTAAGGGAGTAACTCTTCAATGCGGAACCTTATAACTCTTACATATTCCACCAACGGCGAAGGGGAAGAAGGGATGAAGCCCCTATTTCAGCAGCACTTTTCTCAGCACCACGTCGCTCTGGCCCGGGGGGCAGGGGGTGGGGAGGAGGGTGAGCTCTCCTTAGAGGACTGCAGGCGAGACCTTACGGATGAGGCGGAGGTAGACCTGGTTCTTCTCTGTCAGGTTGTGGCAGGCCCGCTCGGCATTCTTCTGCCGTTCCTCAGTAACCTGCAGGGCGGTCTGCAGCTTGCAGTTCTCCAGGTACAGCTCCTTGACCATGATGTCGCTGCGGGTTGACCTCGTCAGCTGGAAGAGAGACGCCCAAAATATGTAAACAAGAAACTGCACACACACAGGCTGAGTTCACGTGGCTTGGTTTCGAATGCTTGAACACTGGGAACGTTCAACTGGTTGTTATCCCTGGTAGTTGGTGGCAAATAACATGGCGGCGTCCATGTATGTTCTTGGAGGGTTAATGTTTGGATAACTGGGTTGAATTCTTTTCTAATGAAAAAGGAATATTCATTTCTATTTTATGGAAAACTGATGACATTGGTTTTTGGAAAACTTCTCATTGTGGCTGGCTTTGTAAGCCACCTTGCAATTTTTTGCAGCAGTTTAAAATCAAAATTTCACAACTTCCTGTAAAACCCCAACGGGGAGGTGGTGTGTAATTCTCTTCTGAGAAAAGTGTTCTTGGGTCGTGTTTCCACCTTTCAAGCTCAACAACAAGAACCCAGTGTAAAGAATAGGTTGCCCGAACTCGACCACAATTTCAAGTACAGTGCACCAACAACAGGTTGCCACAGAGAGGCCATTTTCAATGGTTCAGATCGACAAACCCATGGCTGACTTCAAGCAATTTGAGTGGATGTCTGTAGTCAGTGTTTGATGGATCAAGGCATTCCTTGCCTCACCAAAAATCACCACTAAATAAAATCAAACACTGATTAACAAACATCCAGAAAATTTATGTTCCCCCAAATACAGCACAGATAGTGAAAACAATTCGTCTATTTTTTGAAAATGCAACCAGACTGGGGATCTATGTGGCAACCTCTGGGTGAGACCCAGCCTTATGAACTGCTCACACTGGATGGCATTTACTGTGGTGCACAATGTGAAAACTCATTAGCATTTCAAATGTTCTAGCCAATCCGGTACACAAAGATGCCAAATGCTCTTGCTAAAGTTATGATTATCAAGAGATGCACTTGCTGAATTCCATTAAGAAACTGTCCTGAAAAACTACAATGTAATGCTCCGCGGTGTACAAAGGTGAACGAAGTTACTGCTCCCACTGACCTGGTCCTTGAGTTTCCTGACGTACTCATCCAGCATGGCCCGCATCTTCTTCTGCTTCCTCTCCAGCTCAGCCTTGGCCTCCTGGAGCCGTCTCACCTCCTCCTGGCTCTCCTCCCTTGCCCGGGCACTCCTGCGGCCCACCTCCTCCTCCTTGTCGCCCACTGTCCTCTCCAGCTCAGCCAGCCGGGCATCCTTGCGGATCAGATCCTCTCGCAGGGCTTGCAGCTCCTTGGCAGAGGCCTCGGTGTGCTTGTCCCGGAGTCGCTGGAGCTCCCGCAGGTGCTGGGTGTCCTGGATGGATAGCTGCATCTGGGCTTCCAGAAGCTGTTGGGATATGAACCAGAGTTGTAATTCAGTCTTCACAAGTATTACAAGTTAATCACTAGTCACCACATGTTTATTACAAATATTCCAAGTCAATCACAAGCCATCATGTGTCATCAAAAGTAAATAACAAGTCATCACGAGTCAATAGCAAGTCAAAGTCAAGGTATCACAAGTCAAGTCAAAATCACAGGAAATCACAAGTCATTCACAAGTCATCGAAGGCTAATCTTGAGCCAATCACAATTTAAGTCAATCAAAAGTCACTCATAAAATCAAAGCAAGATAACATGGTCTATCTTAAGCTATCACAAGTCACTCACAAGCCATTGGCAGTCAATCAAAAGTCAGTCTCAAGCCCATCACATGCCAAATGAATGGCAAGTCCCATCATGAGGTAATTGCAAGTCATCATGAGTCATGAAAAGTCTGTTAAACGTCAATCACAAGTTAATCACCATCCGTCCTGCCTTTGAAACCTTTCCACTGCCCCATGTACTGCCCCAGCAGGCAGAACTAGAAAACCAAATAGCTTCAAGATGTATTTTGCGTTGGGGGATGTTAATTTATATAACAGGTTTTGCCCTTACCCAACGTATATATTGATAAACACTGTATGCTTAGTTTGCAGTACCCGCTGCTACACCTGACTCAGACCGACCAGCTGACCACAGCAAGCTCGGTGGTCGAGTGGTTAAGACGTCTGCACTAGTAAGCAGGAGGTCATGGGTTCAAGTCCCACCCGAGTAAGCTTGTGAATTTTTTCGCAAGCTCTCGGACAAGCACTGAGCAACCCGTTATACAAAATAGCTTTGCAGGCAGGATTACTCTTGCAAAAAGTTTCCCCTTTCAAAAAACACAAGATATAGGTGCCAACTTTTGATATTGAGCCAAATGGCACAATTACTGATTTGACAGAGTGATTTGTACAATAGCACTTATTACAACCTAATACTTTTCGACACTCTAGAACATGCTCACAGAGTAATTTTGCTACCACAACAGGCTTTACCCAATGGCCAAGTTCAAGTCCCAAACACTATCTACCGCTTCTCAGACCTTACGTGTGTTCACAAATCAGATGTTGTTAAACATCAGCATGACTCGGGGCATGCAAGTCAGTTTAACCCATCAACAGAAACTGTGTACACAGACAGCCAGATCTAGTTTGCACATCCTCCAGTGCACAGCAGTCCATGAAGAACCATTCGTACTTGATTGAGCCTTTCAATAAATGACTAGGGAGTTGCGGTCCAATTACATGTACTTTCTGAACGCAACCGGAAGAAAACAGACTGATACTCACTCGTCGGTTGACATCAGACAGATCCTTGGCTAAATTTTCCTTCTCGTCGGTGACCAGCATCAACTGGGCCTGGGGGAAGGCAAAGACAGAATATTGGAAAGTGAAAGACATGTACCAATGTATCTGGTTTGTCTGGACAGATTCCAGTATTTCTGATACAAGAAGCATATGTGACTCACTCTGTGAAAATGAGTCTTGAGTCGCCAGAACCACGTTTTGAGTTTTTATTTGTATTAAAAAAAGCAAATTGAGTTTTTTATTTTGATGTATCATTCAGTTTGATATCTTGATGAAAGTAGATACTTCATGGTAAAAAATACTGCGGGCTCCTCTTAATTTACACTGTGCAAAATTATTCTAAAGGACTTTTTACTCCAAAGTGGCTCAGCTGACTTAAAGACTCATTTTAACAGAGTTGGTTATGTACATATCTTTCAGCAGAATGACAAAATGAGTGGTGAAAATGGTTAAGCTGTTAGTCATGGCCAAAAATGAGGGGGGGAGCATATACTCTGAGCTGATATGAAATGAACTCTGACCTCATGTATCTGAGCGCCGACCTGGTGACTGTCCTCAATCTCACTAAGCAGTTTGAGTTTGTCTTCTAAGTGGCCGACCGTTTGTTGGAGCTGAGAACGCTCAGCACTCAGCTTGTCATATGAGGGCTAGTAGTGGGTGCGCGGCAGGGTGACAGGAAAAGTGATTGTTAGTAGGTGTTATTGGAGTAAAGATGTCAAGAAGAAAGGACACACATGGAAAGACTTGAAATCTGACGATATTTAAAGATTTAGGCTTGTGAGGCAGATGATTTTCAAATGAAAATGGGTGCACCAATTGTCATATCGCACTTTGGAAAAAATTTTCAACAGAATTCTAATACTAAGAGTGTGTACCAGTCGGCCAGTGAAATGCAGAGTATTATTGTACAAATGAAAAAACCTGGACAAATCTAATTTTCCAGTTCCAAGAACGCCATCAGTTCCTTGAAATTCATTAATCTATTCTTCAAATGCTGAATATGTCTGCATCGCATGTAATGACAGCAAATTAATGGTTTCACAGGTACATGGGCAAAAAACAAGGTTGAAATCAGAGTTGTGGATAAAAAATAATGGCTTGTCAGTGAAAATTCTCAAAGACAAGAATTCTGTGAACTGCACTGTAAACTGTAAACATTCTGACCCTATTCGGCTCCAGCAGAGCATGATCTCTTTTACAGACACACTTGAATTTGTTGGCAAATACTGAACTAATGAAGAAAACTGCAGTCACCTGTCCGCAGAGCCAACCCTTTCAAAGCGACCATTTACTTGGCTGGAGAAAGAAAATCGACTCAGATCGAGTGAGATTTCAACTTGAAACTCAAACATCACAGCACCAGCACACTATGATCTAAACTCTTGACCTGTTCTTGCTACATGTAGCAGCAGCCAACTAATATGTCAACTTTTTTTGCAGTCATGGTGAAAAGCCATTGGATGCTGCCGCTACTGAAGGCTATTTCTAATGGACATCGCTGCGGACGGCTGTTGCAGGACGTGGAGGTTAGTGTGAAATATGAGTGGACTGCGGTTCGTGTAATGACTTTGAGATGGATTCTTGAGAGAAATGACCGGTACCTTGTCAGCCTCTGCCTCTTTCTGTGTCGCCTGGAGAGTGTGCATAGTGACCACGCTAACCGCTTCTTGGGCAGCTACCTCAGCCTGCAATGGGTGGGTCAGAACCAAAACAAGATGCAATACCTTAATAACTGTACATCATCTATTTTATTACAAAGCACCTTAATTGCACTTCAAATTTATAACCATGGGTTCTTTATCAAATGCTGTATACGTCGTTATCTGCTGGTCCAGCTCTATAGTTCTTTGACAATTTGCTATCTGTCTTTCCTACTAAAATACCGAGAGCCACACAGCGGTATTAGCCTCTGACATTAATGGATGTGTAGTGGGCTGCGTGGATCAGTGAGATTCCTTTACTGTCCAGGGTTTGCCTACCTGCTGTAGCTTGGATTCAAGCTCCTCTTTCTGGTAAATCAGCTCTGTCTTCTCCTCATTGTAACCTCTTTTGAACTGTTCCATCTGTTCCATGAGCTCTTTTTCCATCTCCCTCTGGAAAAGTAATGGCAAAGAAATCTGATTCAAGACCACTAACAAACTTTTTTCCGACTTCAACAGCAATAGAACAGTTCAACTTTTGTCTTGTCGTACCACCCTCAAGGTTATTCTTCACAGGAATAATAACTGCATCAGAGACTACGGTAATGCTTTTATTGCAACAAAGTACTCATTTTGCAACAGTCATGTACCTGCAGAGAAATGACTTCTTTTCAAGCCCAACAAAATCAGGAAAAAGTGTATTTTGCATTTGAAACTCCTTTTAAACTGTGATCCAAGCATCCACCATTTTTGGCCAGATATTTGGTATCCCTTCATGACCATTTTATTCTCACCCTAATTTCTGTTCTGAGCTTGTCTTCAACCTCCTCGTGGACTGATCTCTCCAGCTCGTCCTTGCTGACTGTCAGGCTCATCTCCATCTTGCTTAGCTCTTGCCGAAAGCGTGACTCTAGCTTCTCCCGCTCCTGCTTGGCACGCTGCCGCTCCCGCCGCATCCGCTCCTCCATCTCGGCCTTCTCTCTCTCCCGACGGTCCTCCAGGTCTGTCACCAGCTTCTTGTGTCGCTCGGCCAGCTCCAGAGTCTCCTTCTTGTGCCTCTTGAGCAGCTCCGATCTCTCCTCCTTGGCCTTCTGCAGGAGGGAGGCCTTGTCACCTTTGCTGACCTTCAGCAGGTCGGCTTTCTCCATCTCCAGCTCCTCCAGCAGTGCCTCCTTCTCCCGCTCAAAGCCGTGCTCAATCTCAGCCCGGTGCTGGGCCAGGAGCTGGTCAAAGTCCCTCCGGAGTTGGCCCTTGAGGCCCACCTCCCCGTCCACGAACAGCATCTCCAGCTCGTGGACTTTCTCCTGGTACATCAGCTCCAGCTCGGTCCGCTCCCGCTCCCACTGGGCCTGCATCTCACCCTTCTCCTCCAGGAAGCGCAGCTCCAGCTCCGACTGCAGCTTCTTTAGCCGGACCTCAGCAGCGTTCCTCTCCCGGATGACCTCCTCGCTCAGTGAGGACTTCTCTTGAGAGAGTTCCTTCTCCACGCTAGCTTTCTCATCCAGCAGCTTCTGCTTGACCTCAGCAATCCGGTTGTCCATTTCCACATTGTACTCAGCCTCCAAGCGATCCCTTTTGACAGGACAGATATGAGACAGCATGCTTCAAAATGGCCAGGAAGTTGAATGAAATACCAACTTGGCCAACAAGCTTATATAGCTGTTTTTCCAACTTGGCCTAAAAGGTCTTGTCAGAATGGGATATAAAAAGTATAATACCTCAAATGGTACCTTTAACAGACTTGTGAACAAACTATAATAAGTTCAAATTCCCAAATGGTAATGCTTGTTGAAACTGGTTTTGTCCATTTGCTTATCAGACTCTCAACTCCTAACTTCACACTAAAAACAAAACATTTCATTTCTCTCTGAGAGTTGTGGTAAGAGGGAGACATAGAAATGTGTCCCTTACATGCAGTGTCTCCCTTAACGTCTCCCTAATGTCAAATTTAATTTCGTAAAAAGAAGCATCTTAAAGAGCACTTTTATAAAGCGTATCACGGCCCTTAACAAAGAAATTGATGAAAAAGTCAGCAACTAATGACTGATGGATTTCTGAAAAGTTTGAAGAGATGCTGATGTGCGGAAACCCTTGGGAAAGGCTGTTCTAAAGGCACAGCGCATGTGCATGGACCCCCTGTTTGCCAAGTAAGGAAGTAAATTGGAACCAGTGGCCAAACTTTGCAGTTGAACAGCCAGGCCATGCTCAGGCAAAGCAAGGGCCTTCAGGCTTTCTACAATCCTTCCCTTTGAAAAATAGCCTTTCCCCTATCCGCCTTGAGCAGAAGCACCCCGTAATCGGCTGAAAAAAGCCACATTGAATGGGAGTGTTCACTTTGTTAGTAGTGATGAGACTGTAACGCTTGCATTTCCTAGACTTTTGTGATCCAGCAAAGTTCAGTTTCGACCAAAAGAGCCTCCTAGGTGTTAAGAAATTGCACCCTCTCTTGGTCCAGCTCAAGTCTCATACCAGCCTCTGCTCTGTCCTGGGCTATATGTCTGACTGATTTGATTGACAGCTCCAGTCAGCCTTGATCATATCCAAGCTCTTCCTTCAAACTACGGGAGTAAACGACCTCTTTGTTTTGCATTTCGCTGCATGTTGATTGGAACTGAGCTGTAACCACAGGCTTATGTAGGATGAGTGAGAATTAAAATAATCTGGCCAGACATTCTAGCCACCTGACTTTACTGACTGGTAAAACCTCTACAGTTAGCTAATTCAGGTCTGACAGAATGGGGTTTAATGGCCTTAACGCCTGGGAATTCTGTGGCTTTTCAGCAGTGCAGCCACACCTCTAGTTCCAATATGCCTCCTATACAGATGACTGGAGTCATGGCTCACCTGAGCTCTGTGGTCTCCTTAGAGAAGAACTCCTCCAGCTCCTGTTTCTCCCGGGCAAACTGCTGGGCCATCTCCTGCTTCTCGCCGCTGAATCGTCGCTCCACCTCCTCGATCAGCTGCCGCTGCTCCCGCTGGAACTCTTCTTGCATTTCTTCCTTCTGACGCTCGAAGCCATCCTCCAGGTCAGTGATCTCCATCTTGTAGCGGAACTCCAAGTCCTTGCAGTCACGCTCAAAGGCTGTGCGGGACTCGGCCAGCTCCTTGCTGTGCTTCTCCTTCAGCAACTCGATCTCTGCCTCTAACTTGGCTCCTGGTTTGATTTGGGGAGGGAAAAATGGTTACTGAATTCATAACCTGAGAAATCTGCATAGTACTTCTGCATGTGCATAGCAAAATAATCAGTCGCATGGTAATTTCATCATCGTGTTCATTTTTAAACCTCGCTATTAGCATTGCCTCGATTTTTCCTGCACTTCACATCTGTATTTCACCACTTCATGTCCGTTTTTTAGTCCAGAGTCAAATTTCAGAATTTGATGCTATTTATTTAGCAAATTATTTATTTTATAAGTTTTGCACTAACATGGAAGTAAGTGCATGTATGAAATAAGGAATTTGAACGCGAATTCAAGAATGAATTTGAATTCAAGAGACCAAATCTTTATAAAATACACTCAGAGAACAGGACTGAAAATGTCTTAGTCATTAACCCCTTCGCCTCGGGACGCGACAAGACACGCTGTAAAAATTGAGATCCTCGGCCCACTTTTCAGCTATTATTCTCAGCCCACGCTCGATCGAACACCGTGAAAGAAGGCAGACCCTGGCTCTTGTATATATGGTAATTGGTCTTTGTGTGTAGCCCAGGAATGAATAGACCGAATTTGCATCATAATCACCAGCTTTACAATAGTCCCCACTTTGAAAAGAGGCAACGGGAATGTGGAAGCGTGAGTAGAGCCGCATGCCACCGAACAATCAGCCTTTTCACCGTGTAATTCAAAGCGTGCAGAGCACGCAGGGCCACAAACCAAGAATTTGCGGTTTGGCAGGTGGCCTTCGTGGCCAAGTGAGGCTGGAATTCTTGGAGTCGGCTTTCGGAAAGAAATTCCCGTCGTCAAGGGGTTAATAACGTCTACAGCTTTCAGTATAAAGTCTCCTAACATAATGCCTTTGTTACATTTCCACACAAGTAAATACTATGCATGACTGACTTTGAGAGTCTTCTTCCTCGTTGCTATTTCCATCGCCGCCGGACCTCGCTGTCAGAGGTAGCCGTCTCTTACTCTGAGGGTCCAACTCTTCCAGTTCAGACTCGTTCTCTGCCGAGGATGAAACAGAGGAATACCAAAGCTTAATGAAATTGAAATATAGCCAAGAAGCTCACTGGATCAGTTGATGTTTATACCGAAAACGGATACCTGGCAAACATATGGGGGTATGATCAGGGATGATGAAAATTCCACGGAACATCTAGCAGAGAAGTTGCACTGGGGGGGGATTCAAGATGGCTGTGATTATAAGAATCCTGCACTTATTGCTTTGGACGAAGCGCAAAGCTGTGTTTGCACATTCAGATGAAAATAAACCAAAATTACAGTTTTATTTATCATATTTATACTTCACATCCCCACAGATAAATGAGCAGCACATGAACAATGTGCTACAATTCGCAGATGGTTTTTCAGTAATGTGTTTGTGTGAAAAGACTCCCATTATGTTATGGTCCAGCAAGGGTAGTGACCCACAGTGTAGGACGGTCTTTGACCTACCTGATGAGGAGTGGCCGCTGGACCTTTTGATAACGGCCGGCTTGGTGTAGTCCGATAGCACCGAGCCCACCCGACTGGGCTTGTTGGAGTGCTGAAGCTTACTGCCCCGCCGCCTGATCTTGCGTTCCGAGGTTTGATGCTTCAGCAGCTCGTTCTCTTGGGTCAGCTCGTCCAGCTGGTCTTGTAGCACCTTTGGACAGTATGGAGGAGCAATGGTTTTGAAATGATAAATTTCATACAACTGTCAACCTGAATACAAGAAAAAAACTATACATACCAGGTAGAGAAACTTACTAGGTGATTACATTTAATTATGCAGTTGAAGAAAGTAATTGACTGGAGTGGGATTTGAACCTGAAACTTCCTACTGGTGCTCTACAAACTGAGCTATCCAGCCCTACATTAGTGGCTCTTCCCATTTGTCAATTATCTTTGCAACCTGGGAAGTGGTAAATAGGGATAAGTACGGAGTGCATCATATATAATTGGGGCATGATCCCTGGCTGTATGGTGTTTCAAGTTATACGGCTTCTAACTACCGCCCCCAGACAAAGATAACTACGTAGGGCCGGACTGCTCAGTTGGTAGAGCACCAGTGCAGAATTCTAGAGTTTGCAGGTTCAAATCCCGCTCCAGTCAATTATTTTGTTCATCTTTATAACCCAAATACATGTTAATCTTCCAAAAATCAATACCATGAGTTTGGGGAACTGAAGCAAGACTCAGGCCACTGGAGTGTCAGAAGAATCTTGATTGAGGGATGATGTAGTGTATGTCCAGATTTAGGAAAAAATTGATTTAGGAAGGATTTACAATTTATTTCCTATGGAATGAGAATAGCATTTTGAAGGGTTGTCAGTACATCCTAACCATTAACTGCTGATTCTTCAATCCCAGCAGTACGGCAGAGTCAATTTGAATAATTTGCTATTTGACCAGCAGATTGTTGATGAACAAACCATATGCAAAATCAGTTGCAATAGCACACACAGTTGTACATTATGATCAATGTAATAGCTTCTCGCATCTAGGAGTCTCTCCAGCCATGATTTAGCAAGATTAAAGAGATGAACAAGATTTCTCACCCCGATGATAATTTCTATTCCTTTTAAATTGTTTAATGAATAATTTACTTTTTAAATCGTTGTAAGATGTCTGACGCTTTTCATTTGAATCTACTTGAAACATGCCTCCATAGTGCAATTTTTCTCATTTAAAACAAAAGAAAGTTTTTGCTTCCTTTTCATGAAACTTGCATATGAAAATTCAAATTCAAAAAATGATATCCGAATATTTGAAAAATGATCAAAATTTGATTATTCGGATATTCGGCACAGCCCTACCCAGCAGTGAGACTCATTGATGCTGTCCTGGGTACAGTTTGAATTCATGTGCATATTTCTAAAGCATAACGAAAACAAGTTCTAAAATGGTGTACTTAAAATGCTACATGCACAGCAACTGCAAATAACAAATTAAGTGAATTTTGTATCACTAGTATAGCACATTAAAAAGCCTCAGGAAAATTCATCATTAGG
>NW_019091427.1:796966-815611 GCF_001949145.1 Acanthaster planci
TTTTGCACAGAAAACCACCGTCACTGTTTTTACTCACCCTGACATGTTCCTGGTACTCTTTTAGGTTCTGTTCAAAGTATTCCTCTTGTTGTTTGGAGACGGTTTCCCGATTCGACTCCAGTTCTGCCAACTGACATCACAGACATGAAACATTTGTCATGTTTAGTAATCTTAAGTGGGGCATAAGTTGATAAACAAGAACTCTTTTGCCGAAAGCATCAGTACTATAAAATGGAGTAGTAGCATGTTATCAGCTGTAAACAACTGGCAGGGTACATTCCAGTTTTTCCAGGACGATCCGCGATGAAATAAGAATTTCGGGTTGGATTGTGCGGTGCTGCCATCTCTTGGATAAATCAGGGCTTAGTCTCACTTTTTTATCCACGCAGCACAGTTAACTGGATCACCTGTAGGGAACAGAGTATTACACAAAAGGGCGGGTGGAGGCAGGTATGTGAAGGAGGGGCCATAAAAATTCCCTCTGAGCAAACCCACCCTTTCCTCCAGCTCCTGAAACCCGTCCAAGTCTCGCTGCTGTTTCTGGATGGTCTTTTCATTGTCTATCAGCTTCTCTGCTGCCTCAGTTAGCTCTTGCTCCAAACGGGTGATTTCCTGCAAATCAATGCAATGCCATGATATATACAGTCTTTTTCCTCAGGATACAGAGTGCTCAGAAAATGACCAAGACAATACAATGACACAGATAGAAGTGAAAATAAAAATGAACACTGCCGGGTCAGGACAATGGCAGTGAGATGGAGGCATGTGGCCATGTGCCATTGAAGGGCACTGCAGCAATACTGATCCGAGACATAAACTTTAAATGCCAAAGAGGTGGCAATGTGAAGCAATGGACAAAAATTCTGAAATATGAAAGCAATACACAAAATTACAGTGTGTCATTACAATGTTTTCAAAACCAAAAAACACTAATGCAAACTTTTCCAAAGGAAATACAGGCGTGAGCTTTCCTTTCAGAGCAAAATATGGTTAGCGATACCTGTGGACAATTTCCAACCATGCCAGCTTTGATTTACATGTAGTCTTCAACATAAGGAAGCTCAAAGTACAAAGAATGGTTATGCTGCATAGTGTTGCATTTTGGCAGGTATATGAAATCTGCAAACACACCAGAGGGATGAGGATTAGAAACCGAGAAAATCCAGCAAAGTTTACCAACCTTCTGCATTTCGGCGAATCTCTCTCGCATGCCAGCATCCCCTGACTTGATTTGGTTGATCTCGTCTTCAAGTCGCTGTCTCTGCTTGGCGGCCTGGGTGGCCATCTGCTGTCTCTCCTTCTCAATCTCGGCCTGCATCGCCACCAGCTTCTCCTGGTGCTTCCTCTCAGCAGCCCTGGTCAATTCACAAGAGGGAACTTTTGTGTTGGGAAAATGCTACTTTTTCGTTTATATTAACAATAAAAGCACAACAATAAAATATTAAAAACGGAAATTAACACCTCCATTACGCTCACATTAATTACGCTAACATTATACTTATGAATATGTTTGGCATAGTACTTTCAGCTCACTGGATTTGAACTGCACGGTTGACCCCCAGCAAGCTTGTTGGTCAAGTGGTAAGCAGGAGGTAATGGGTTCAGTTCTCATTGCTTTAAGCTTGTAAATATTTCTAAAAGCCCTCGGACAACACTGAGTATACAGTTATTAAACAAACATACGTCTGTGAAGAAAAAAACTTCCAATATAAAAAAGAGAGAGTCCAGTTTTGGAATCAGCTCATCACAGGTTACAGACTGGATCTTATATATCCCAGTTGCAGAAGAAATCTAGATTTGTTTTGCCTTCTTGAGAGGAGACTAAATCACTGAATCATTTTTCTGAATTGCTTTTGTTGTTATTGAGTTACATACGGCTTATAATTGTGGTTGTGGAAGTAAACACTATGATTAAAAGGATTGGCAAGAAACAAATTGCACAGAAGTGATGTTAAAAAAAACATACAGAGGGGGGGTCCCTGCTAATTTGACCCTTATTAAGAGCATTTCCTTCCTACAAAGACACTTGTCCTTACTGTAGTTTTGCCTCATTGGTCTTGATGATGTTAGCGTGTGTTTCATCAACCTCCTTGACAAGCATGGCATTACGCTGGTTGGCCTCATTGGTGTCTGCTCTCAACTTATTTCGTTCATCTGTCAGGGCATCAAGTTGGGATCTGATTGGCGATGGAGCAAATAAACATGGGTTGTCACTGAGAAAAATCTCTTCAGTCTGATGTTGGTTAAGTTTTCTCAAAAACTATGCGTGATTCACAATACAGTATGGCACCGAGACATTGCCACGGAGATATCATTTGTAGGGAACAGTTGAACAAATCGCATGAACTGTGTTGAGGAACTTGAATTATTCACGAATTTTGTTTGTCAGGGTTTAAAGATTTGTAAGTATTAAGAGTTTTCATAATTAGTCCTTTACATTGTACAGAATGTCTTGATCCATCAGTTTTCCTCAAGGTGTCTACTGTCAGCTTGAAATAAAACTCAATAAAACTGTCAGTTTTAAAAGTTGAAAAATGGTCTCTCTTAAAACTGCAATGCTGCCCTTACATATACATGTACATATAATGGGCCAAACCTGCTTTACCCATCAGGTGCGCAACCATGTATTTATTTTTGACCTGTGGGTCTAACATTATGCATCACTTTCTCAAACATGAAATGGAATAGATCACTTCACTGGAGAGCTTTTGTGTATTTTATACACTTCATGAGTGTGCCTGTGGAGTTTAAATATGAATTCCAAAATCATAAACCTGTGTTTGACTTTGTCATTGATCCATTCATCTAGACCTCTATTCCCTTTCAAGCGGATAGAACAACTTCTAAGACGTGAATGGAATTGGAGAGCACCAAAACATGTTCTCTGTCCAGGCTTCACAGGCAAAGGTAACATTTTTGCTTTTGTTCCATTTCTGGAACTCAATCTTACTTGAGGTGTGTGAGTTCCGCTTGGTATGATGTCAGTGCAGCTTGATATATTCCATTGGTGTCACCTGTTGTCATTAGCACGTGCTCCAGGGCAGTTGACAGGTCTGACAGACTCACCTTACCTGACGCGGTGTCAATATCTAAATTCTAAAATGGTACAAAAAAGTACAGAAAAAGTTGTTTGAACATGTGCTTTTAGTGTTTCTCAGTTCTCTATGTTTTTGAAGAAACAGAACGTCAATTAAATTTAACTTGTCAGGCAACTTCTCAACTGTCTATGTTTGTGAAAAAACTCGTTTGTGAAAACAGAATTTCAACTAAAGCAAAATCATAAGATATTGTCACATGCTGATACATTATGTGTTCCAATTCCAATTTGTATGCCTTTAATATACGTGTACACAGCAGAAAAAAAGCACCCAAGTCTGGTCACACTTCAATGAACTCTGTCAAAGCGGACTGCTGCAAACAACAAATGGAGACTCTACTCAAATTTTCACCACGTAAGATTACATGGCAGTTTTGATTCAAACAGATCACACTTTGATTTTCAGATTTAATCAACTTTCAGCACAAGCAAGTAATTTTCCTCTACCATGTCTACCTTGATCCCTCAAATGAACTCAAAAAGCCATACTCTTGAGATAATGAAAAATGCACATGAAAAAAATCTAAATGACAATCTAAGCAAACTTCAGAAATGATCTCTGACCAGAGAGTTGTGAATGTTGGCATACTCACTTGCAGGACTTCCACCGGGTTCTGAACACCCTGAGTGGCAAACTGCTCAACAATATCATCTGGACCGGCATACCTAAAGCAACAGGAATAATAAAAATGCAAACCACTGAAAACCAAACATCAAATGGAACAAATTTCTAAACCCATGTACATGCACAACTACAGTTCTGAAACTATAGATCTGTTTTATGGTCGAACCCACACCTTCACTGTACATGTACACCATGGCTAAACACCTTACAATCCCTAGTTCCCTACCCGTCTGCTTGCTCTTTAGCTGCCGGCCTCAGTTCTGCTGCTGCGGCTGGATTTTTCTGCTGGAAAGGCAGAAAATCCTGGAAGTACTTCTTGAACATTTTTTGTGATACTTACTAAAGCCTTATCAATGATATGCATGCAATGGTACATGTGCGTTCCATTTGACGCACAGCGCAAACCAATGATTCTCACTTTATCTCACTTTATTGATAAACCATGCCAAGGGTTAAAATATCCAGTGCTAAATATGCATGCATACATGTATTCAATTATATCTATGCACTTGTACTTGCGCACCTGTCATTTGAGCCTCCAATACAATATCCAAGCACTGCACAACATATGTTTGTATTGTACTGGTCAATGGGAGACCACATGTGGTGCAAATGTTTGTTAATATGCAAATGAGACTGCAGATTGTCAACATTTTCACGCAGCTTGTCTGCACACAAGCAGTTAATTCAAACCCCTATTAAAAAGCATACATACATGTACATGTAAGCTGGTGGGTGAAACTACATGTGCCTCTGTCTTGTATTTGCATGTAGATTTTAATTACAGATACCTACAGTAATGCGTACAAGTTGCAAATAATGAGGAACATTTCCATTATGCACGTACTACGTGTACATCAGCCATGCACATGTACATAAACATACACCAGGAACACACTTCCTGTGTTTTAGCCAAGAAAATTGTGAAAATCTACAGTGCTTGTAATGAAAAAAGGGAAAAATGTGGGCCCCAACAGAGAAAATGATAACTTAGGATAACATTCCTTCATGTGATCAGCACACAGGATTACTGGAATGTTTAATGATTACCAAAAGAAAGAACAGTCTTTAATTTTTAACTTTGCCCAATGCGCGGTGCATGTACATGTACTATATTTGTACGTGTATTATGAATGTACTTTGCTAGGTGCATACATGTACATATATCTGTATATATAGGTATGCTCCTGACACAAGCACATGATGCATGCATGCACGTTTTACACCGATTAAAACCACACCTAAAAATTGGAATTTCAAATGGGAATCAAATGGTTCCAATTGGTCTGCTTTCTCTCTGTTTGTTTTCCTCAATCAACTGAAAATTCAAATGGGACTCAACTGGTTCCAATTGGTTTGCTTTCAGCTTGTTTCCCCCATCAAATGGATTTTTCAAATGGGATTCAATTGGTTTGAATTGGTATTGAAAATATTTCAATTGGTTCTTCGGTTGGTTACAATTGGATTGTGAATTGGCATTCAAATGGTGTCAATTGGTTTGAAATGGTCCAACTGAGAAAAGGTCCAAACTTGCTATTCAAACCAATTGAATCCAATTGGATTCCGATTGATTCCAAGCAAAAGCAATTGGTTTGGGAATTCGTTATTGAATTGGTAAATGAATTTGAACCAATTGGTATGTGAATTAGATCTAATGGGTATTACAAGTGAATTGGGTCCAATGGGTAAGTGGATTGGTCTCAATAGGGGGACATTTTCAGTAGGGTGGCCAGACATGAAATCACAATAAATCTTCCCAAAGCACAGATGCACCTGCTATCCTATAGCTCCTTTGCAAGCAAATAGGCTATTACAATCTACCAATGCATGAAGCTAATAATGCAAAGTGTAAGTAGGGTAGCCAACTGATAATAAATGTATTGGTTGGACCGTTCTGTCCGACAGCTACCCAATATAAATTTTGAAATGGTGCCTAATTTGGGGGGCACTCATAGCATTATCATCACAGTTCTGTGGTTGACACTATGAATCCAACATCTCTAGAGAAAGCCATCAAGCACAAATGTGCACAAGAGCAGGGACTAGGCTTCTGAGCACATTTTGTACACATCACTACTTGTGCAATCTCTGGACATATTAACAAGTTGGTATTTTCCACTAAAAAATATAACTGTTACCGGGGCAAGTTACAGAATAATACCATTCGCAAGAAGCTTTGACTGAGAAAGTGCTGGCCAGGATGACTCACCCTGTGTTGTTGGGATCCAGCATGGATAGCAGCTTGGTGCCGGGCACCAGCAGAAACGATGGAGTGGCCGTCCGGTAGATCGGATCGTCCATGGAGCTGCCCATCATGGACATGCGCAGCTTGGCTTTTTGGGCAGTGGACAGGGCGCTGGGCAGCGGGGTGGTTGGTGGTCGCGGACCCTCGTGGCGGAACAGACCTTCCAAGAATTCCTGGAAGCCCACCTTGCCGTCCTGGTCGACGTCCAGCTTGTTGAAGAGATTGTTCAACTCCTATCACGACCACAAGCATAAAAAGAAAAGGAGAGCCACATTAGTGGATTTGGCTTCCTACTATAATTCCACCTCTGAAATTTCACTCTAGACAGTTCAAGCCATGAGGAAGGATATCAGTGGTACAACGCACTAAAAAGCTTTGACAAAAAAGTAATCTGCAGTGCGCATATGCGCAAACCGCAATGGTCATCTGCTTACGGAGCATTCAGGCAGGGTTAGATTGGAGAAAAATAATATATCCACAACGTAATCAACAGAGGATTTGAGGGCCCTACAGCAGTAAAGGGTCTGTGGTATACATAAATCTGTGTTAGCTTACATCTATCAGCACCCCTTAAAATATCCTTTTGGGGGTTTTGTATCAACTTTTAACGGCAAAACATCTTAATTGACATATCAGCAATTTCCAAATTGTTAAATAATGAAAACTGGCAATATCCTGATAAAAATTCCTGAAATCAGGAAAAAATTTGGACTAATCTCAACCCTTATTCAGGTTTTGATGCATTGGCTGTGATCAGGCACTTGTATGAAAAAGCGTTCAAAAAAACCAATCTGACTTTTGAGCTTGATGCAAGAACATGGATATGCCAAATAGGCTTCACTTTGCACAGCAAGCTACTGCTATGATATAGCTCTACAGTACAGCATGGTTTCTTGCCAACTCTGAGTCAGGATCACTGCCTACTCACCTCTTCATCCATATCCTCCATGCCGATGTGTTGGCAGACAGTAGCCAGCTCCCTGATATCCAGGAATCCGTCCTGGCCCACGCCCACCTCGTCCCAGATGGCCTGCACCTGGTCGGCTTCGGTGGGCGCCGCCTCCATCAAACTCATCGATGCATTCATCTGACCTGAGGGTGCAGGTGAAGAAGATGCAATCGTATACGAGATATTCTGATAATAAACTGATCTGGTATTCCGACAGAACACACACAAAGCGAAGTGTGCCACGGTTCATTTGGAATGATCAATATGTGCGGGCCAGGTCTGCCCTTTCCAGCGTAGTCGTACTCCAACTCAAATACAGTTAACATGTTCAAAGTGGCCCGACTTCAAATAACCGTACATTCCATCCTATGACCTTGAATCATTGGAATACCAGCTTGCCTTATTAGCCTGCACAATTTGTGAACTGTACATGCAAATAACAAACTTAACCAATTTAAAACGTATACAAGCACATACATGTACAGGTCTAGTCGAAATATGTTGACGGAAAATGCCACATCCTGAGGCATTCATGCACAATTAGAAATGTTATTCACACAATGGCAATTTAAAAAGAAAAGCTAACAATCACAAACAAAATCCCGAAGAACTTGCCACTTCAGCATGACAATCACAAAATTTACTTTAAGCAATTGACTCATTCGGCACACAAAAACGTTTTAACTTTGTTTCATCATTGATTCAACAATGAAATGATTCTGTGTGATCATTTCAGGCATTGTGTGCCTAGTCAGTCTAGATTATTACCACATATATTAATGGGCAGAGTGACCCTTCCCTGCTGGTACAGCTACTTTTGTCCAAATTCAACTTCAAATATCTCAAGTTGGCAATGACAAATGTTAAATTCCATTGGTACAAACACGTTTTAGAACCTCTAGTTTATGTCTGTAATCAATTGAAATTTTTCACAAGTGTTTTATTCCATATGCTGGAACATTTAAGAAAAGCACCCCGTAACATGGAAACACCCATACAATCCATTGCAGGCTGCTAGAACAAGCCTTGTGATTGGACAGATTGCACAAGATTTGTGACATAATAGGCTGTCCCAATATGGTAATATTCCAGACTACTAGTGGGGTCTCCTGCGAGATATTTTGAGCCAGAATCACGATGGGACACTTTCTTTTCCATGCAGAATACATTCTCTCTGGTTTCCCAATTTTCCTCTATTTACAAAGATGTACTTCTTGTTTGGGAGACGTTAATTTTTTTACCCAGAATTTTCCCTTACACTAAAGTATTTTCTTCACACTGATATTCACAACACTGAACATAGAGTTTTATGAATATTCACTGATGAAAGGACAAAATCAAATAGTAAAAGTTTTTCCTCTCATTTTACATACGAACCTTCAGCTTCAAAAGTCTCGTGAACAATCGTGGGTATGTCTCGTTTGCTTGCCGACGATCCCGCTGTCTTTTCTTCGTGATCAAACACGCTATCTTTATTTCCGTTGTCATCAAAGCTCTGCAAAATGAGTGGAATGGGGTTGGAGAAATGTGACAAAAGTGACTCGAGTCTAATTTTACAAACTCTTGACTTTGATGAACTCCAGACTGGAAGGAGTTTCAATAGATGGGCTTATAATGTAAGACCTCGCTGGAAAAGGTTTCAGTTCCTGCATTGCTCCAGGGCAATTCTATGTAGGAATGCCTCCTTCTATTACCAAACTCATTATTTTCCAAAACTTAATTTCCAAAACTTACGGGCAAAATAGCTAGTGCAAAAAACTTTTATTTTCACGTTACGAATCGTGTGTGCATGTACATGTGCAGTGTTAAACAGACTAAGGGAATGGAATACTTCCATTTTTGCAAGGAAATGCGCAGCAAATAAATAATTTAGTCTAAATGAGAGTTAAAGGGAAAAAATATGTATTTGAGAATGGACGCTGATACCATCCTCAGCCAAAGGCATGGGATATCATCTTTTGAGTCAAACAAGTCAAATACAACCTTCCAATTATTTGGTTCAGCAAGCACCTCTCCAGCCATATTATGATATGTTCCTCTTGTACATGTAAGTAGTCATTAACAATCTCCTTATATGGAGATTGGCAAGTATACAGTGTACATTGCATGGGCGGCAAAGAATGTGAAGACTGTGAAGTTCAACCAATACAAGTAAAGGGAAAAGGAGCAAATTTCATTGGCGTCTAAATTTCCTGTGCCATCAGAAGACTGTTTTCACCAGCCAGCTGGTGCTTTATCAACCATTAAGGAATGCCAAGTAATGGCTCTCGACCAATGGGAACAGCTAAATTGTCTCTTAGGTATGCATGAATGGCACTTAAAATGTCACAAAAAGCATGTAATATGGAACACATTTCCTTGGAATGACATGTCAGTACGCCTCTGAAAAGGTGTCATGTGCTACGGAGTTACAGGTTTACACAAGCTTCCAATTTGATTCGATCTCTGCACGCCCTACCCTACCTCACTAATGTCATCAGCAAACGACAGTGACTTGCTGGCTTTCCAGCTCCTGTCAGACCTCCTGGACCTTTCGCTGCCTCTCTCCTCCTTCCCTCCCCTGGATGTGTCGTTCCCCCCAAAGTGACTGCTGAAGTCCGTCTCGATGTCGGAGTAGTCGGCCGTGTAGCTGAGGTCGAAGTCCGGCCGTGACCGCCGGCCGTATTTCTTATTGCCCTTGACATATTTGGGGGAGACTTCAAGTTCTTCAGCTATAGACACTGTAAAAAAATTCAACACAATGCGTACAGAAAAATAATTTTAAACGCAAAAGACAAAAGTTGCTGAGATCAAGTGTAGTAAGTCAACACGTCACAAGTAACAGGGAGAAGAATGTTAGGAACCGGTTTTGAATTATCAAACTGGGTACCGACTAACCTCTCCAAGAGTGGAAAAGGAAATTTTGTTGTTGAGAAATTTCACATAAACAGTGCACAAATTTTGGAGACTGTAAAATGGAAACTCACTGGGTCTCAAACTCACTGGCTCTCATTCCCCACTGCTGACAACCCAGACAAAAGAACAGCGGTAATTTCATAACTTTCTGATTTCTAGTGGTTGATGAGGATGAATATGTGGATCAGATGAGATTCATTTTTTTCTTTGAATAATGGAATGGGTCCCTAAACATTCTTCTTGTTATCACTATCATGCTGGTAACTTCCGTTCCAGAACAACCCTTTACAAATTTGAAAAAAATTAATTTAACCCTAAAGGCCTGGGCCCTTTTCACAGGATACACCCTCAGCCCTACAAAACCCTCAAACTGCCCCAATGAAAAAATGGGGTACAGCCTCAATTCTCCAAAATCTCCCAATATTTCTCAAATATGTTCTGTGGAAGGGTGTCCACTGCCTCAATCCTTCAAAATTCTTTGGTAATTCCTCTGATTATGTTCAGGAAGTGTGAATGGTATCCTGGAGCAGTATGGGGGATTTCAAACATATTTGTGGGCGTGAATTTATGTATGGCTGAACAAAACAACGCAAGGTCTAACCCACAACCTTGAGACAATGCATCCTTTGCAATCAGCAATGCAATTTCGCCATCAGTGATGGAGCCTCAATCCTCTAAAATCCTCAAAAAGTGCCCGGAGATTTGGGATGGTTAGGGTTATTAATGATTTAGCATACTGACGGCATACAGGAAAAAGTGTTCATTCCTGTGACTTATCAAACTGCAAATGAGCCCTTCTGGGCTTAAAGTGGGCTGATCTGCACTGTACGCTCGGCAACATTTGAGAAAACTCCACCAGTGACCCACCTTCATTGATGCTTCCCACACTGGCATTATCATCTGCATCACTCAGGCCTTCAATGTTATCCAGATCCACAGCACTGGACAGGACCATCACAAAGCCCTCCTTGAAAGTATCAAAATTCACCTGCCAAGGAAAAGCAGCAAAGTGTGACCCATGCTAATGAAGAGACGGCAACTGTTATGTAGATCTAGGATGGTCCTTTGTTTCAATATACTGTCCAACCTTCAAAACGACTGCACTAAATAAATGTACATAATGTGTATCATTTTAATACCTCACTTGCCTCACGGTGTATGGATTTGCACGGACAGCAGCTCTCAATACAAAGAGCACTGTTGTAACAAAACACATAAATGCACATACACATACTGTTGTGCAGAGTAAATGCAGACTGTCCCGATCTCTTGAATTGTTTGGCTTTGTTTTCTTTTGGTTTATAACAACTTTTTTTGTTTTATAATGATTTGGCTGACCAGTCTCTCTAGTTTTGTTACAAAGCAGGGGTCTGCTATACATGTACATGTATGTGTACAAAGTTGTACTGCAAATGCACACAGATGTATGTTTTAATGTATGTACAAACACGGCCTTCTTCTTTCCAACTGAAAAAAATTCTTCAGTTATTTGCACTTGATCGAATTTTAAAGACTTACTACACATAGCTGGGAAACTAAGCACAGGTACAACACTTGTTAATATACAGAACAAAAGGAGCATAGAGGTACCATAGAAGTACTAGTAAGAGAACTACATCTTCCGCTTTTGGCTTTTAAAATTATACACAAAAAGGTAACCCTTAACAAATCATAGTCAATATTTTCCCCCAGTTTTTGTCCACGTGGTAGGAAATAACTGTATGGTATTTTTTTTTTATTTGCCTGAGGAACTTGGGCTAACATCCCAAGATCCCGCAAGTACATGTACATACCAGCGTTTTGGTGCTGTCTCCCACAAGGTACCTGAGAAGTTCCTCTGCCTGGTCCTCCAGCTGTAGTTTGGAGCACAGCTCCTCCAGCTCCACCCGGTTCAACATCCCGAGGCCCCCCGCATCGCAGCTGTCAAACACCTCCTTCAGCTGGGACACGTACATGTCCTGGTCTCCCGAATCATCCATATCGTCCACGTGCTAGATTTAGCTCGTCCTCAGGCCTGGACTTGACCCCTGAATGTTTTGTCTTTTTACGGAGCGAGCATCTTTAAGAGGCTTGCTTGGAGCACAACATGCTGGTATTGCTCCCTGGCGTGATGTGTGGCACCACTCACGTTGACATTGTGGACTGCTCTGAAAAAAGGAAGATGTCACAGTTGAAGTTTACAACATAGGCAGTGCTGGTGCTTCCATTGTTTAGACCATTTGATGGTGGGTGGAGGGGGGCGGGGAGTGGAGGAGGGGATGGGGGGAGGGTTGAGGGAACTCAGCTGTCCCATGTCAGATCTTTATGAAACTTTCCATGCAAGCAAAGACAGTTGTTATGTACATGTACATGTACTCTGTCCCTGTTACTAGTGTGCACGTTATGGACACAATACACTGTCTTGCGGAATCTTACATACATACTGTTTAACACAGTGAATTGTTTTGGTGTATCGAGGTATTAAACACTGCTGTGGGGATTCAAAAGCACAATGTTTGGGTAAGTAAATTGATTGTAATAATTACTTGCTATTATGATATACTCTTTGTTCATGCTGACTATGTGAATATGCAGCATTCCAAGCACAAATATGTGGTAAAGTGTGCTTAGCAGGTTCATACTGTAGTAAGCAGCAATCCTCAACAATGGGATGTGAATGTACTGTTATAAGGGGAAAAACAGGACCAAATACATGTGACAAACGTGAAACTTTTGCATCACAAGTGTTGAAAGATCTTGGAGATTACCACCAAACTGCCAAATGTTAAAAAAGTTGGTACAGTAGATGTCCATGTCCATGTATGCAGAGTCCTGGTTAAACTTTAACTCTAGACCAAACCCTCATGCAAAAACACATACATGTAAGTGCTAATGTTCAGAAAAAAAAAAACAAAGAGAAGTGAACACTTGGGTTGGGATTTAGGGATAATTTAAAAAATGACAATGAACTGATGAAGTTAAGAGACATTCATACTGAGAAGACATGGTACATGTACATGTACCATGTATATACCGGGGTATGTGTATGAAACATGTACATGTACACTACTCCATGGATGCACTGGAACTATTAAAGTACTGTACTTGTATCGATCCACAAGTGCTTGGCCAAAAACATATTTTCCTAGTTTTTCCAACAATCAGTCGATGTGTTTTATTGTCACAATACTACAAGTGACACTTTGCTCACTAATCCCTGCGCTCTTCAAACCTTTTATACAAAGAATCAATATAATTCCAAAGATCAGAGCTGTGGAAAATCCTTTAATCTTGTCAGCTTTACAGCAGCCTATTAATCCTGCTCAATTATTCATCTAGGTGGGGGTTCTTTGGCTTTCCTCTGTGCTCTATAACCCCTACCTTCCCTTTGCCAACCACTAAAAGGTACTTGTTAAATGTTGGCAAATGGCCAATGATAGTATTGCATCTGTGCTTCCTCCCCTATGAGGCATGCCATTTGTTGGATGTGGTATGTGACATGGATCACTCTTGCTGGGCATTCCTTAAAGTGGGCCTTCATGAATACGTGTACAATGCACATGGATGTCCCTTTAGTGTACTGTACCGGTACTTTCCCAGTAAGTCACAATTAGAGACATACATGTAAGAGAGGGTAGATGTATGATGGATCCCAATCTTCCACTTGACTTTCCATTTTCATCCACGTTTTTATGATTTTTTCATACCCCATCCCCAATGACCACCTGAACTAATCCCCCAAAACTTCCCAAATATGGTTGATTTTTTATGTGCATATAATCTCTATTCTAAACAGCGGATTTATTTTGCATGTATTACCCCCCCCCCCCAATTTCCATGACTTGTGGCTGTTGTGATCACGCATGGCAGTGCATGTGTCCTTATTCAGTTTCTGTTAAATAATGGGGTAACACAAGTAAAAATACTGTAAATAACTTTTAAAAAAGGAGAGAGTCTGACTCACTGGAAGTAGCAGTTCTTGCATTTATCCAACGTCAATCAGTAGGGAAAAAAATTTGGAATGGCCAAATTACCCATGTAGCAAACTCTCAACTCAAAACTGGATTACTTGAAAATCTGTTTGCCTCAAAGTCACACCTTGCCATATAAATAGGATATAAAGTGCAGCTTTGATATAATTATCACAATGGAGCCTTCTCTTTTTAGGACAGGTACATGTACATGTATGTTATCACTTTCTGATGGCTGTCATAAAATTTTAAGGGAAAATCAGTGCTGCTCATAGGCCTACAGGTGCATGTACATGTACATAGGTCTACAGGTACATGTATATGGATCTCTTACCAATATGAGGTCAACTTCTATCATATTCACCCTCCTTCTCTTACAACATATGGCCTTGGGTATCCCCAGAACCATGGGCTCCAACACCTGCACCGCTCCCACGTGGGACAACGTAGGAGTGGGGCGCCAGACGTCAGACCCATGGTTCTGGGGGTAGTCCGAGTAACTTGGACTCCACAAATCTCTGATTCTCACTTGATACTAAGCTGAGCGTATTAGACAGTTTAGGGACCACTTTGGAGGTGAAATTAGAGGATTTTGCTTCAGGGTACCAGCTATTTTGAATAATGGGATGGAAAGCCTATACCTGTGCTTACACCCTACTTTTACCTGAACATGTTCGAATATCAAAAAAGGCCATCTGTAGAGTCCCAGTTACTTGGACAATTCTAGGGGTGCATGTACATAGGTCCTTGGCTCTACTGAGCGGAGCGTTAGTATTCCTCTTTTTCTAATTTTGTACTGAATCGGTCATGCTAACGCTCTGTGACACTACATGTACATATAGTGGAGTGACAACGGTTTTCAAAAATTCCAAATGCTCATTAATAATACATGGCTTCCTTAAAAGCCAAAGGCCAACTGTTGGGGTTTCAGTGCTATTTTGGACATCAAAATCTGTCAAATTTCTACCGTTTTCATTCCACATCCATACATGTATGGCTGTGCCGAATATCCCGATCCATATTCAATCGAGTATCGAGTATTCAAATATTGTTTTCCGAATTTGAATATTCATGAAAACGAAGGGAGAATTATCTTTTGTTGTAAATGAGAAAAAATGCATTATAGAGGCTTTGTTTCAAGCAGATTCAAATAAATAGCATCAGAAATCTTACAACCATTCAAAAAGTAAATTATTCATTTAAAATTTTAGAGGACAAAAGTACTGCTGGTCTCTAAATCTTGCTAAATTGTGGCTGGAGATACTCCTAGACAAGCTATTATAGTGATAATAATGTAAAATTGAGTGCATTAATGCAACTGAAGTTTAGGAGTGCTACCAACGACTGTTTCATGGTTGGCATGTCTTGTGTCCTGACTACATATAGGCCACTCCTGCATGTTTCATTAGAAGACCATGTTCCTCCATTGAGTTATTGCACTGTCAGCAAAATCTAGGCACACGTACATGTATGTATTTGAATGGGAGGAGGCCTCAAAAAGTTTAAGTGTTGTGCGTGTGTGGAGCAAAAACGGTCGAATTTTGACAGATTCTTGAAGTCCGAAATATCACTGAAGCCACAACAGTTGGCCTTTGGCTTTTATTAGGAAGCAAGTAAGCCTACATGTATTTCCAGCACTGTACGGTTTGTATCCGGTTCAAAAGTGTGACGTCACTCCAGTTTAAACCACACGCACTGCTCATGAACTGCACATAGAGTTACAGTATTGATTGTCGTTTACTAGAACCATGGAACCGGAATTATCTCTAGCAGCGTAGCGATCTGCAGCCATCTTGCCTTCTCATGGAGCTTGGACTGTACCATTTAGGTGTGGGTATGCAGGTAATGCCATAAACAACAGAGGGTACAAACCGGCAGCTAAAGATGGTTTGTGCATTGCTTGGATCATGTTGTGAGTAGAATTTTGTAAATTTCAAATAATTTGTTTATTTTTATGTTTAACTACGATCATTTCCCATGATGAAATCTATACATTTTGTGGATGATCCGACTGTACTAAATTTCTTCATCACATAATATTACCACCCCTGTAGCGCAATGGTATGGTCCCAGCTGCCCAAGAGGCAACATGGCTGCCGATTTCTGAGCTGATGAGAGGGAGGTGATTTCGGCAAAATTAAAACGGCAATTTGCCAGAGTTTAACCCGTTGATTTTTAGCCAAAATATCCTTTCGGCAAACACTTGTCTATACTGTTGAATACTGCTTCTTTTGTTTTTTTAATGTGGTTTGGTGGTGTTGGGGCTGTGTTGACGCTGTGTTCACGGTGTGTAACGGTCCGTTGCGTGTTGACGGTGTGCTGACGGTAATTGGTATGACCGTTAACATGCATGTCCATACCATGCTCCATACCCATGCTGTGGGCGAACTGTACACTAGCAAAGTACGCGCACAACTTATTACTAAGCAATACTGTCAGCGTCACAATATGAATTATGAATCTACGGCACCTGTCAGGTGCCTTGACTTCCAGCGCACGAAGCGCTGTTTTGTTTTTCACAATGGCGATGCTCATGATCAGCATATAAATAACACAGGCCAGATTGTTCAAGGTGCAGTATATCGGAAAATATTCCGTTTGAGAAAGCTTTAGGGTGCTCATGTAAAAGTCCAAACTCTGAGGAATATGTTGATGTAAGAAAACTTGTCAAGGCATTCTCATTTCCGAAGATACTATTAAATGTAGGCATGTAGTTAGGATTCAAAGTTTGTGACAATCCTGCAGTTTGGATTTCAGACATTAAAGTCGTGCCTTGAAGTTGGGCTGTGATGGCGAAAGATGAGACAGATTTCAAAAGAGAGCCATCCACAGCCCTACGCGTGGGGCTACACCGATCCAGTCCAAAATTCGAAAAAGATGTACGTATATACTACTTTATACGCTCCACTCACTCATGTCAGTAGCTCGTCCTTTGCGTTCTCGTGGGCCTAGCACATTACTTTAAATAATAATGCATTATTTATAACACAGGAACAGCAACAACATCAGAAGACAACTTATTAATTAAATTGTTTTAAACAATAAATACCTTTGAAGCTGTTTCCTCTCAGTCAGAGTTTAAAGTCCAAAGTATTTAAGTAACGAAGATCGAATGTTTACAATCGGTATGCACAATTGGCTGCTCATTTAGGTGATTCACCGTAGCTCCGCCTGACGGCGTCGGTCGTTGCTGTACACCAAATGGTGATCGCTGGTACACTTAGGTATTTGAACGTGGCCGCACGGGAAGGGAACCAGTGAAATTTATAACAAGTGAGTCACGTGACTCAAGCACCTGTTGCCTCCAATAAAAAAGCTACACGCCAAAAGAGGGCGGCGTTTCAGTTTAACGGTGATCGATGGTTGCAGGCAAGCAAATAAACTGCTATAGCCAACATTGATAATACATGAACTCAAGTTCCAAAAATCAGAAGAAGTACGCGTTTCTCGGGCGTTTGAGACAAATTAAAGCCCACTTTATGATTTTCCATTTTCTTTTGAAATTTCCATTCATTAACCGAAGACTTCGGAAGATATTTATTTCCATGGAAAGTCACCCCTAAAATGTAGTCTTGAAGCATCTTGCCATTTTGAAATATCGATGCCTACACTTCTCGAAAATTACTATATCGTTTTCAGGCACCGATTTCTTCCAAATCTCACTCAGACGCAAGCCGGTGTTCTCTTTGCCCGCCTAAACTTCTCTTCTCTACAAATCTTAAGTTCATGGGCCACAAAATGCTCTATTTCGTAAAGAATCATGGTGCATTCAATTATTGTGATTTAGCCAGCTCAGGCAGTTTTTGGCCTTTTTACTTACCTGCATCCTTTAGTAAACCCCAGTTTTTACAGTTTCCCCCAAAACGTGTAAAACAGAGGGAAACGAGGTTCCAAATTCGATTTCAGGTGAACAATTTGAAGAGGTTGTTTCTCATCCAGGTTATGGGCCTATGACCTTGAGTAGGGCTGATAGTGCAGACGTGTAGTTTGGCTATTAGGCTAACATCTGTGAATTTCCAACTTTTTTAACTGCTGGAAATTATCGCTTGTGACTGGAAACTACGGTTACTTTCTGTTGATCAGGGTTAGATTTGGCCAACTATTGATTCGAAATTCGCACACAGGTTTTTCTCTTGACTGGGAGGGTGCAGTACAGTACTCATGTTTTGAAACTCAGACTCTACGCTGGACCATTAATCAGAGTTTGAGTTTCAGAATGTGGGCAAGCAGCCCATCACTCTCCTGTCTTGTAATGCCATATTACACCCACCAGTCAAAATATTTGAATTGGTCAAAAGTTGTTGCCAGTGGTTGTTTCCCAATCCATCAGGCGTGAACATGGAGATGACATTTGCTCAAGATACAACATGGTGCTAACTTCAAAAAAGGGAATTTCATCCACAATTATATGTTTTAGAACAAAATAACGATTCCTCAAAAAGAAAATTACACGTCTGAGAAAAGGTACTTCCGAGTGGTTTCTCAACTTGAGTGCCAGTACTATCAAAAACAAAGCTGTCCGTTATATGTACGTGATTACTTTATTCTTCCCGAATGTGCCACCCCTGGATCTTTTCTGAACCACAAACAATCACGTTACTTCTTTTACATTGAGATCACTTAGAAGAAATGAAACCCGCACACCGTTGGGATCACTTTTATTGTCGAAAATGCAGAAAATTAGGATTACAAATGAAATAGATCAGCATCAATCCTTTAAATTACTGTATTCAAACCTGGATAATTGCCTTGTGGGTTCTGCGCCCAGGGACTTGAAAAAAAATGTGGTGAGGGAAAAATCCAAAAGTTATGCGGTGTTGACCAAGCATTCAGGCGCACGGACTCCTGAAATTCGCTACGAATCACAGTTACCGGCTTCCATAT
>NW_019091427.1:815851-827555 GCF_001949145.1 Acanthaster planci
CAGCAGAAGAGCTTACCCGGTAGGCTAAGGTACTGATGGTAATTGATGGGTGAATTTAGCGTCTCTTATAGCTACTGACTGACATAAAGCGTTGGGAAAATAAAAGCTAACACTGGGATCCGAACCCACCGACTGACTATCTGAAAACCGCGACCTTAACCATTTGGCCTTTTCAAAGAAGTTGCTTTTTTCGCTGTTCATATTAAGGAGATAACAAAACCATTAATGTAACCTTACCACACAAAATGTTTCTGTGTAAATGCTGAGTGACTAAAACACTACAATAGTGCATCACGTAGCAAAAGTACACATGCACAGAAACGATGGTGGTCAACATTAAAATTTCTCACTGACAGCTTCTCCTTAGTATTTTTCAATGGGGCAAGTTCCCAGACCAAGTCTGGACACACGCCTACACACACAAACTCCTTCATAAAATTATTTGAACGACATGCCATTTTTCTCCCTTTTTTTGGGGGGGGGGCGTTTTCTTCACTTGCACAAAATTACAGCAGAAGGTTGAACCAGGACCCCAACAGTTCTGCTAATAAATAACATGTTAAATGGTGGATCTGATCTGTGGTGAAGTTCTTCAGTCACCTTGACCTGTCCTGTGAACGGTGCCTCTTTACAGTAAATTCCTTCTCTATAAAGATGTAGTTGAAAAGTGAGACCTTTTCCTGTCATGTTATTATTAATTTTTAAAATATGGATCTGTTGTCATATTTGCAGTTGTGTAAAATATTATTGTGAATACATCAGTGCGCTTCTTCCTATCAATACTATCTTGCACTGAGGCTTTCTCCCGTGGTAGCATCCCAGTTGTGCCATGAATATGGAAATGCTCGTAGCATGAACACAAAAGGGCAATAAAAAAACCCTTGAAAATCTTGAAACAAAGTTGAAAGTAAGGTTAACTGAGACAGAAAGGTGCTCTTTGAGGGTTAACATTAAACGAAATTGATTGTAGCTGACCTTTATATAAGAAGTCGCAAATTCAGATCGTTAAAATATAATTGCTTATACAAGTTAGTTACAGTGCTCTCTACATGTATAGGAAAGGTGGCGCAGGGATTATTTTTCTACTTTTATTCAACATCTTTTTTTAAGTTGCCGAAATATATTCCAGGGCCAACAATAAAGAAATATTGATACAGTATCCCGTTATTATTTTTTCATTTATTTAAGAATTTGGAACTTTCTACGTGCGAATGACAGTACTACGTACAGTAAATGTACCATGTACTTTGACACTCGATGCTAAGGCAAGGTACCCTGAGAAGGCAAAAGAATATGTGGAATGCGTATGCGTACGGGGGAAGAGGTTGGAGCCACTGCGTACACCATGCGTACAGGGGGAAGAGGTTGGAGCCACTGCGTACACCATGCGTACAGGGGGAAGAGGTTGGAGCCACTGCGTACACCATGCGTACAGGGGGAAGAGGTTGGAGCCACTGCGTACACCATGCGTACAGGGGGAAGAGGTTGGAGCCACTGCGTACACCATGCGTACAGGGGGAAGAGGTTGGAGCCACTGCGTACACCATGGTACAGGGGGAGGGGATTGGAGCCACTGCATACACCATGCGTACAGCCGGAGAGGGTCCGAAAAGTCGGCATTTCGTGCGTACGTACTTTATGGACGGCCCCTAGTCGATAAGCGTGAACATTTAATAGGACACCTGTACTTGAAAGTCGGGAGGCTATCTTCGAACGCACCACGCTTACGCCGAGACTTCTCGATCACCAATTGGTTCAATTTCCTCTATTTCTCCAAAACTGAAATTAGTTACTAAGTTACTCAGAAACATGTAACAAATAACAAACGTAATTTGAGGATCTGCATAAATAAGAATAAGAGTATATAGTGGAACAAGAAATGATTTTGACATTTTCCTACAGACTTGTTCATACTTGTTCAATTTATGCGACAAAGCTTAAGTACCGAGCACAGCCTTCAAATCCAGATGCATCCTTTCCCCAAGTAAAGTATGTACTAAATTGCCACCAATATCATTTGACATGATGTTGTTTCTGTTATGGTTGGGACGTTGGTTGTATATGTTACCAGCGGCGAGGGAACGATCTAGGAAATGGGGGCCGGTGTGACAGTGACTTTGAAAATTTGAGAGCACCATTTTGGACTCGCCGAGATGAGAAGCGTGCCCCGGCCCTTCATAGAAGAAACCAATTACACCTCTATTTCTCGGTTCAGCAGCCTTATGGGTTGCTACTTTCAAACTGAAATAACCCACAATACCCCCATTAGATGGGGATGGGGGGGGGTCTTCTTTTCAGCCACCAGTTCATTGTACATGTTATTATTATGCTGAAAGAATTAAATTCGAAATGGATTTTTAAAAATGTAAAATCTGTCTTATACTGACAGTATTGGACGCGACTCGTGACAATAATCAGTGACCTCAGTAATCACCCACAGGCTCCTCCTTAACCTTTGATCATACCGATAATTCCAGTTGTAAATTATGTACATTTGGATTATATGGATGTACTTTGTCACTTATGGAGGGATACATTTTGGATTCAACTGCGTAATTTTCCACAATTCTTATTAATACCCACGTGAGAGCCGTCATGTCTATTTTTAACTTGCTCTCGTGCAGAATATAAAGAAAAGAGCGCAGTCTGAGACCTTATCCAACGACTGCCAAATCCAGTTTCTACCAGCAGCCGAATCAATTCAATGTCAACACAGCACAGCTGGAAAAGGGGGTCTCACAGTCTCCTAAACTACTAACGTTTGCCAATTCAACTCAAATTGAGTTTTTTTTTTCGTATCCCATTTTGAAGAGATTTCGCCGAGTTGTAACTCGACTGCCATGGCGGCCTTTGCTATCGAACCGTTGTCGCGGGAGTTAGAGTGTGGCGTCTGCATGGAGATTCTTCGGGATCCCAGGATACTGGACTGCTCACACACATTCTGTGCGCTGTGCATTCGCAGATTGGTCGAGTCAAACAAGAAGGTACCTGACGTCACAAATTCCGCCCTCCCCCATGCAGTGATATGAATTTGTGCCGGAACGGGGGGGGGGGGTTGGGGGTTGGAGGTGACTTAAAAGCGGAGGGGGGCTGTTCATGATACAGATGTAAATATGTATGTATTACGCTTATAGTGCAGAGCCTTACACGGAAAATATGATAGTCTTATAATTGTTTTCCCCTTTTGAGTGCTATGAACGTGTTTCGGTTGATGGAAAAGTGGGGAATGATTTAAAAGCCGTCCCTCCCCCGGAAAAGGGGAGGAAGTATATACTCCCATCCCCCGGGACTTTACTTCTATGCCTGAATGCTAGTCCTTCTGCTCTGTCTGAATGAATCAGACAAGCAGGTTCTAACCTTGAAGCCGGATTTTGCTTTCCTGTCGAAAAGAGAAATTAGCGTTCAGTTTAAGTTGAATTACAGTGAACCGACTGAGACAATATTTCTGCAAATTTTCGTAACGTCGCATTCACCTGAAGTATGAACCGGCCTCTAGGAGGAAAGTAACACGTTGTAAGAAAAATGTTCCCAGGGGAAGTTCACATTGTGGATTTATGATTCAGGGACAGTTTTAAACGTTTTACTTGTGAGAGAAACTAAGGCAGAGGGATTCTAGGATCTAGTGAATACAGGTTCCGATATTTTTCAAATCGCTTCCCCCCCAAATATTTTCCCTCATTTAATTCGAGTAATCGAATCCCAAGTTTGAAATGAATGTTATTTCTCCTTTCTAAATCACGATTCTAGAGATGTTTTGGGGAGAGAAACGACAAAAAGAGACGTGCTTGCAGAAAACTATTTTGTCAAGAGAAATTCCTCAAATGACAGTCGAGATGCGAAAATGTTAGGGTTTCTTTAGACAAATTACTACTTTTTAGAATTGGTTACCTCCCAGGACAAGTCCATCACATAATCCAATTGTTTGATAGTTTAGTTATTTTAAATATTGCTATCATCTTTACTCGCTTGAACAGAAGAGCCTGAATGCTACATTATTTGTCGAAAATACGGATGGGTTACTAAACTTGTATTTTTCACATTTTACTTAATTTTATTTTTTTAATACCGCTTTTTGGTTTATCTCAACAGTTCATCAAATGTCCCCTGTGTCAGCAGCACACGGCCGTACCGTCTGCAGGGATTGCCGCCCTCAAGCCTAACATCCTTGCACGAGGCATGGCCGACGCTGTGGCCAGCCTGAATCCCAATAGTGTCGAGGTAGGACAAGAAGCCATCGAGCCTTCGCCTTTGCCCCCGCCCAAAACGGTGCGGCCACCGGGCACAGCCTGCCTAGCCCATCCAGGCCAGGCGCTTCTGCTCTATTGCGTGGAGTGCAAGCTCCCGGTGTGTCGGCAGTGCACCGTCGTCGGCCACAATCCTCCGAAGCACACCGTATCCGACATTGACAATGTCGCCGGCGGGCCCAGAGCGCGAATCAGGGAACTGGTGGGCCTGTTCGAGAGAGAACGAGAGAAGTACGAACAAACCATGCAGGTCGTGGAAGAGAGAGGGGTGGACATCTCTGTTGCGGTCACGAGGGCGAGGGAAAACATCGAGAAAGCTACAGAGGCGATGATCGCTGACGTGCGTAAAAAGCAGCAACAGCTCTTGTTTCAAGTGGAGTTTATCGCCGGCAATAGGCAGGCAGAAATCAAGAGGCTCCTGGCGGAGATGCAGGGAGTCCTGGACGAAGTCAGAGACGTCGTGCCAAAAATAATGGGCGATATTGAGGATAAAGACGACGCGACTATCTTGGCGTTGCACCGGAAGATTAAAGCCGGTCAGGATCGATTGCAATATCACCCACTGCCGAGCATCGAAGTGATCGATAACCTTGGGTTCTTGAAGTTTAGCCCGGAGAAGACCCCCGCATTCAACTTGCATTTGGGAGATCTATTGGAGGACGAGCAGTGGTGCCTGGACTTAAAATTCGGCAAGTTTGGCTCGCGTGTCGGCGAGTTCAACTGCGCACGTGGTGTCGCTCTGAGCCCCGACGGGGACATGGCCATCGCAGAGCAGCGGAACAACCGGACCACCGTATACAACACCGACGGCACATACAAGCTCAGCATGACTGGCAAGGCAAGCGGAAAGCCCGAACGCGGGGACCGCGACGTGGCGTTCCTCCCAGACGGGAGATGCCTCATTGTCGGCAAAACTAGCAACGTTGACGTGTACGACCGGAACGGCGGCTACCTCAACTACATCCTCACGCCGGCCAAGAACCCCTGGAGCCTAGCTGTGGACGCCGGGGGTACCGTTTACCTAGGTGACGTACAGGAAAAGTTGATCTACATCATTGTTGACTGTCAGGTCGTGAGAAGTTTCAATGTGGCCAACCAGCCGGTATATCTCGCAGTGGATAACAATGGCCGCATCATGGTTTCCAATCACTCTTCCAAGCGGGTGGACATCTTGAGCGTAGCCACCGGTGACACTCTGTTCTCCATTGCTTCCAAGAGCATCGACCCTTCCAACATGGTCTCTCCTTGGGGAGGCTGCTTCGGGCCCGACGGTTCCCTCTTCATTCCGTTCTACATCAGTGACCCCAAGGCTTCCGAGCGCCATGGTCAGGTGCATGAATTCGGGCCTGGCGGCAGGCACCTAGGTTGCGTGGTCAGGGGTTTGAACTACCCGAGGGAGGTGGACTTCACGCGGGACGGGAGGCTGATTGTCGTCGAGGGATCTGTAGTGAAGCTGTATCGTAAGGTATAAATTGTGCCTCGCTATGGTCTACTGTGTCACGTGGCCGTTAATTAAGTGTGCATGCGTTAGCATCTACAAAACAAAGCTAATGACAAGATAATTTGACAAAGCTGAGAAAAGCCAAAAGCTGATGTTTTCTCCCATGAACCATAGTCTGCGATTTTTTTGAAGGCATGAATTCAAATTTGACATATCAGTTTTTGAAATTGAAACTCAGCCCCCCAAACTCAATGTGGTCTTAATAACATTGTCTGTTATCTCTAATATTGATGCATCCAATGAACCACCGCTGCTTTTGTTATTTGTTTGTTAGGGTTTTTGATTGTGCTTTATGTGTGTGGGTGAGTTTGTTTCTGCATTCAACTGGGGACCCTGAACAATAGAGGACAATAAAGTCCCCGATTGACAACTGTGTACAAAACATATGGGTGGTCTTGTAAAAAAGTTGAAGTACAAACAAAAGAGGAACAATAGGGGGTCCCCAGTTGCCGGCAAATCCACACATGCGTGTGTGTGTGAAAGCAAAAACACCTTTAAATGCACCACATATTTTTGAGATGTTTGGATCGATATCAGGTTGTCGTGCTGTCTTTTCTGTTTTACGTATGACCGTTCGTATCTACAAGACGGTGTTGGGTTTCTTAGATCGTTGTCTGCAGTATTTATATGTGTCTGCCTAGCGTCCAAAAGAACATCATGAATTAGTTTTGCTCATTTTGTTGTAAATTTGAATAGTAGTTTTATACGCTTCCTATCTTAATTTTCATTAGGTGGAATTGCTTCGACATTAATGTAAAGTGACTTTTCAAAGAACTTAAACAGTGCGTCTACATCCATTGGGCCTCTTGTACATGAGTTGATTTGTCTAATTATATACCAATGCTGCAACTGGGGTGGATTTCAGAAGAGCACTGAAAGAAAATCAACTGAGTCTTTTACATTTGATATGTTTATTGTAAATTTCAAAAGGGGGCGTGGGCTTCCGCAGAGGAGGCAACGTGCCTCCCGTCAACTAGTTAGCCGTCTTCCATTAATTTGCACACCATCTTTGATTGGATTTCCTGCTGTACAATTTTTTTCTCTTCGAATGTGTGGAATGTTTTTACGCAAAGACAAGAGAATCATTGCATGTTTACAGTTGCTAATGGTTCGTCCGACAAAAATAAACTGTTCTCCAAACAGGCTAAATGTGTCGTTTTATTTCTCATTTTCTTGAAAAAAGTCACCATGTTTTCTTGCAAACTCAGTGTTCTGTGATAAATATTTAGCTTCTATAAAAATCAGAAATAAATAAATAAATGAAGACCATTTAGAAGCTTCTTTATGTATTGTATGAATTTCATTAAAGTACATGAAAATTTTCAAATGAATTTGACCCGAAAATGCTGGGTTTTTTTTTAAACTTTCTCACAGCCCGACAGTTTCCTCTCCTCAGATTTCGCCTGTTCTGTGTTTTAATACTTAGTCAGTAAAGACAATTCAATCCAGAAAAGGCTTTTGCTGTTCTGAGCATTTCTAAATCACACCCCTGAGCAAATCGACCTGGTCAAGTACATTCAATGGGGAAAGTAAACCTTTTGGCCTACAAGCTTGGGTATTAAAAATATGCAAATTCTGCGTGAAAGTTATGTTCTAGTATAGCAACGATAATTACTTGCAAGAACAGTACATCGGGATAATTCCGAAACACCGCCTCTTTTAGGTGTTGCTACTGAAAGTTGTAACAAGTATATCAATACTATTTAATAGGTCAGGAATACAATTGTGTTAGAGCAGGTCTAAACCACCAGTAGTGTAGTTTAGAACCGGACAAGGCAAGTTCAATCCGTCAACGGCACATTGTCAACAATAATCGTGTTTTGACTGCTAACCTATGCATTAGGCAAAATCGGCCCGAGGTTAACAAATCGTCGCTGATCGAACCTGAACACAGGTGATATCGGTACATGTGATTTTGTACCGAGCCGCAGGCGGACTCGGCGGTTGTACTGCGCGTTCCTGCACCTACTTTACGTTGACGAATGTCATGTATCAGGGTCAGACCATAAACTAGAAATCCAAAACATTCAATTAAATCCGGGAACTTGAGTAAACCACTTGGTGTAGATATCACTTGTTAAAAAGAAACAACCACGTGTCAGGCTCTTCATAATAGGAAGGGGGTATTATAAACCTAAAACGTGATCCAAAACTTCATCGAAAAATCCAAAGGACTGAAATGTTATGATGTTTGCCGGCGAAACACTGCACCATTAATTAATTTCAAGCACTCAGAGAGAACAATCCTCAAATGAAACCATTCTAGAGATGGACATATTAGGAAGCAGAAATCAAGACACCAAATATTCATTGATGTCAACTCCTGGATTGTTTCTCATTCACTGAATTTAAACATTAACACTAAATTTAAACATCAAAAGAACAGGACACAAAACTTGAAGTCATGCTTGGAATGCGAGCGTGAATGTGACTTTTTTTCCTCACAAAGTTGTACGGGAATTTGAAAAAAGGTGGGTGTGGCTTAACACAAGGACGGATCCAGAACAAGTTTTCGGGGACATGTTTGGAGGGAGGCCCAAAATGAGGAAATGCTTCATGTAATTTTTTTGTTTCTTTCTGAGGGTTAACGCTACGTTTAGGGGCATTTTACATTCACGCTTTTTGAAGAGACATGAAATACGTGCGGACCCAAACTACACGTAGCCTAACCGCTTTTCTTTCAAAAATCTTTTCGCCCCTTTTGGGGCATCAGCCTCATTTCCCCCTCCCCCATCCTTAGATATTCGCTACATAAAAAAGAGATCTGTGCCACAATTGTACCTGCTGAGATATTATCAGTATCGAGTTTTCCAACTGTCCTCAGTCCGTCAACGTCTGTCAGTCCAGCCTCCCTCGTCCAATCAAGCCACCATACTGGTGTGTGTATTCGACAGACGCCGTCAGGCATGGATCAAGGCGGTGGGGATCAACTTTACTGCCCCCTCCATCCCGCTTATTGTCATTTTTCAACAGACCTTCAAGTCTTAAATTTGATGACTTTGAAAAGTATAAACAATGGAATGGTCTTATTAAGTTCATACAGCGTTGGGCCTAACCCTAACCCTCACCCCACCCATTAGATTCATCTGACGGTCGACCTAGCCTTAAAACTAGCCCTAAACTTACCTGTCCAATTCTTCCCACATCAGCCTAACCCTAACCCTACCCGTTAGATTCATCCGACGGTCGGCCTAGCCTTAACCCTAACCCTAGCCTCGACCCTAACCCTACCCGTTAAATTCATACGACGGTCGGCCTAACCCTTGCCCCAGCAGTTAACCCTAACCCTAATCCTAGCCCTACCCGTTAGATTCATCCGATGGTCAGCCTAGCCTTAACCCTAACCCTCACCCCACCCATTAGATTCATCTGACGGTCGACCTAGCCTTAAAACTAGCCCTAACCTTACCTGTCCAATTCTTCCCACATCAGCCTAACCCTAACCCTACCCGTTAGATTCATTCGATGGTCAACCTAGCCTTAACCCTTACCCTAGCCTTAACCCTAACCCTACCCGTTAAATTCATACGACGGTCGGCCTAACCCTTGCCCCACCAGTTAACCCTAACCCTAATCCTAACCCTACCCGTCAGATTCATCCGATGGTCAGCCTAGCCTTAACCCTAACCCTAACCCTAACCCTACCCGTTAGATTCATCCGATGGTCGGTCTAGCTTTAACCCTAACCCCAGCCCTAACCGTAACCCTACCCGTTAGATTCATCCGACGGTCGGCCTAGTCTAAGGCCTAACCCTAGCCCTCAAACCTTACCCTACCTGTCAAATTCATCCCATGGCAGCCTAACCCTAACCCTACCCGTTAGATTCATCCGATTGTCGGTCTAGCCCTAACCCTAACCCTAGCCTTAACCCTAACCCTACCCGTTAAATTCATACGACGGTCGGCCTAACCCTTGCCCCACAGCAGCCTAACCCTAACCCTACCCGTTAGATTCATTCGACGGTCGGCCTAGCCTTAGGCCTAACCCTAACCGTAGCCCCTAAACCTTACCCTTCCCGTCAAATTCACCCCACAACAGCTTAACCCTAACCCTACCCGTTAGATTCATTCGACGGTCGGCCTAGCCTCAGGCCTAACCCTAACCGTAGCCCCTAAACCTTACCCTACCCGTCAAATTCACCCCACAGCAGCCTAACCCTACCTTAAAAAACCAGGACCAATTGAAAGGTTTCAACTGGAAATGAAAGCACAGGAATAGGAAAGAGGAGTTGGTATGATGTTGGTATGATGTTGGTATTGATGGAATTGCTCTGTGTCTAGGCACTGCCCTGCATTATCATCTCCGACCTCATCAGCGGTTCGAAAATGCCATGTTTGCGCAGAATACAGAAAATGAACATGTGGAAAGATGAATACATGGACTGTTGCTGTAATTCCAGTCTTCAAACTCGGCCTTGTCGTCTAGGGGTAGTTTCCTCTGGTCTACCCGGTCCAGACCCCAAGATGCGACCCATCAGCACGGACGATGGGATCCTGCTCTACGAAAGCTACTTCAGGATCCTTGCGTATCTGTGAGCAAGTTTGATCATAAACATTAAGGTCGACAACATAATGATCATTAATCCAACTTGGCCAGTATTTGGAAGACAGTCTCAAGTTCTACTCGTTTGTCACTTACTGTTAAGGCTCGTGAGACCATTGCATTTTGATGATTTTACTTACATACTGTGATCAAGAGTGCTATACTGGGTGGGAAAATTCACAAAGGGCTAAGAACTACAATCTCTGACAAAATTGTTGAACATAACGCTCTCCAGCCTCCAACCCACTTACCTGGTCAATGTCACGTCCAGCTGAGCGCGGACGGTGCGCATAGACCCAACAATGTGTCTAGTACCAAGTCTATTGGCGTTTTTTTCTGGCGTTGTTTGTGGGAAACGGAAATGACAGCCGACTGTTAAGTATAGACAAATTTCGGGCAAATTGTATTAACAAGAAAAAGCAAGATATTATCCATTATCCGTGTACAGTCACAACTGTTTTGCAGGAGTGCATCCTGGACGATGCACCATCTCATTTCTGCCCGTAACTGTGCAAATTAATGTGTTTTGTTAATGTGAAGGGCCCATTTTCGAACAGAAACAACTTACGGTGTCCCTCATGCCGTCCTTCATGGTCAGTATTGTTTTTCATTTTTATCAAATTTTGAGAAATGATGGGTACATTTTGGCAGTGTTCTATTTGAGTTCGAAAAGGGACACACTTGACTATGTAATGGTGACTTTTGCCGTGCTATTTTTGTTATTCCAAAGTCCGATATTAAACTTAGGGTCAATGAGGCAGGGATTAACTAAAAGGTGTCATTGAGTTTCAGTCTGATCAAAATTAAATGCAACAAGGGTTACAGTGGGGGAGACTGTGCGACAATGGGGTAAAACCAAAAGCTTTACTAATTTGACATCCATTGCATTCTCCGTGTCATTTTCTGTTGTTGAAATTCCAGTAGCTAGAGATTGTTCGTTTCTTTCGAGTTTATTTCATCATTTCCCTGCTTGTATATTTCAGTCAGACCTGTTTGGCCAGTGATAGATCAACCATTCTCAATAAAGGGAGGCAGTTGCAACGCATTTGTTGCAACGTGGGGGGGTGACCTAGAAGATATGAAATTTGTTGCTATAACAAATGAAAATGCATTTCCATCAGTAAAAGAGGGAGTTGAGTGCTGCCCGACGGTAAAAACCAGTGTTACTCTTACTGTCGAATCAAAAATAAATGAACATTCACTATACACCTGACAGCATTTATACCGAGATCACTGAGAATAAATGGGCCAGAACACGGTTGGGATCGGTTTCACTGTCGAAAATTAAGGAAATTAAGATTATAAATGAGAATAAATCAACATAATCCTTTACCTAACGGTATTTAAACCTAGAAAATTGCCGTGTGGGTTCTGCGCCCAGGTAAATGAAAAAAAAATGTGGTGAGGGAAAAATCC
>NW_019091427.1:827656-900314 GCF_001949145.1 Acanthaster planci
CTTACCCAGTTGGCTAAGATACTGTTGGTATTTTAGGTAGAAAAATTAACTGCTTTATAGTGACCAGGAGCGTCCATTGAAAATCAAAATGAAAACACTGGGATTCGAACCCGGACCTCCTGATCTTGAAACAGCCAACTTAACCACTGGGCCACTTAAGACATGTTCGTTTATAAACTAAATGTACATGTACATTCAGTAGCTTCATACAAAGTGTGATGGTCCCATTTCAGTTTGCTTTGACTTTGAAACACATGGAAAAAAATTTCTCCCGTTTCCCCCTAAATCCGCCCTGGCCTCTTAGTCGACGACTTTATTCCCTCCGTACAGGGCCTCATCGCCACGTGGGAGACACTGTGCGCCTGCGCTGATGTGCACATTAAATCATACATAAATCCATGTGCCTTGTGATTCTATATTCCTTCGTGTTTGGCTTGTGTATGAAACTTCAAGGCGTCAACTTACATTTAATACATGCCCAAACTGGGGAAAAGTTTATTCTATTTTGTTTTCTCTGTGGTCCAAAATGGAAACCGTGTTATTCTGAACCACGGATGGGTCCTTTATACAACTCTGTGATTTCTGAAATCACGCGTGGAATAATGAGACGTGGATCGCAGTGGCTTAATAAAGTGCCCCCAGTGAATGCTCGTCGGCTGCAAAAATTGGTTCGGTGCATAGGGAATAGCGAAATTCCATTAAATATAATCTTCATTCTGGCCCACGACTTCGGTTTCCATGACATCGGTTACCACGGCGCCACAATCAATTCCCCCTGTTTGGATAAACTCGCCGCCGAGGGCGTGAAGCCGGAGAAGCAGATTTGCACGCCGACAAGAGGAACTCGAGTACTCGCCTCTAAATTTGTGACATTTCAAAAACAATTGTGAAAACTGATTTGAAAGATATAACATATACCGTTTCTCACTGTTATTAAAAGTTGAAGAAAAAAAAACAGTCATGTGGTATTGACCAAGCATTCAGGCGCACCTGCTCTAGAAGTTTGCAGTGAATCGCAGTTACTGGCTTACTTTTCTGGGGTCTCGGCCCACAACAATTCTTCTCTGCCCATCCTTTTACCCCCAAAGGGTCCAGCGACCGTGCAAGGGAGGAAACGAGACAAATCCCTAAGCCCTGACTGCCAAGCCGGCCATACGTCCAAAAACAACAACAAACAAAAAACAAACAAAAAACAAAAACATGGCGACTACATCAAACATTTAGAAATTGCTGAAAACTGAACACCCAATGGGAATAAATTGTGCAAAAACGACAGATCCCACGTCCGCGAAGTATAGCTCATGTCTTAGTGGGGTTGAAGTACCATAACCACGTCTTCGCTTTTTCATTGCCCACTATACACATATCGCAAAAAAACATTTTCAATTCCACACAAAAATAAATTGGTCACATAGCTTGTTCTTTATTTAAAGAATAAACCGGCCTTTATTTTTCCTTACCGTCTTACAGTTAGTTTCTACAAGTTTTCGCTTTTTTGAATATAATACTACAATCTTGCCACTGAAAATATCGACACACCCGATCTTTCAAACTTCAATCAATGTACATTCACTTTTATTTCCACTTTTTCACGTTTCATTTATTGAACAGAGCTTCCAGTTAAGCCTCCCTTTTCCCCCAAACCAGGGTATAGGATAGCTTTTATCGGCAGATGTCACTTCCATGTTTTGGCGCAACATTTTCCACGCAAAATGCGTGCTTTTTCTACACAAGCTGGCAGTGTCATAGTTAAGACCTCTTCTGGCCATTACAAGACCCAACAAGACCGCCAATCTGAATTCAAGTCACAAGCTATGCAAATTAACTGAAACAAAAGCAGTCCTTTGCAATAGTTCACCCTGTTACTTGTGACTGGCTTGCACATGGCCTTGTACCACAGTTGTAATGACGAGCCAATGACTAAAGTCACAATTTTGGCAATTCGGTCCTGACGGGTAAAATGACTCGACTCGAGTCACTACACGCAAATGGCGCGACTGGAGTCCCCCAAATAAAAGCCAACTTCTTTGTGAAAAAAAGTTGCAATATGACTTCCCGCACCAGTTAATATAGTTCATGTTACGTTTTACAATTGTCGAGAGTAGGATGTGGTGTGACGTCAAGTAGTAACCCAGAGGTAACTTCGAAAATGCCAGCAAATTACTTTCTCTATTGTTTTTATTTCGTAATTGTGTCTCGAGCAAAATGCTTGACTGGACTCGAGGAAAGGAAAATTTAAGGTCCCAATCGTCTGTTCTTCACTGGCTTCATCTCTTATAATATAAGGTCAGTATTAAGGTTCGACTGTATTAAAGAAAATTTTAAACCGCTTTGAATGGGCCAATCTCTAGTCTCTAGGATGTCTCTACAAAACTAAATTTCACAAAAAAGCAAACAAAACCACTGTATGTCTGAGCTAAGGGGTGTAAAGAGGTTAAAATTTGCTCATGTCAAAAGACTGACTTAGATTCCACAGGTCAAGAAATTACACCCAGCATGAAAGCAGTAACTGTTTTTTTTTTTCCTAATCTGACATACTCATACACAATGTACAAATAAAAACATGTGTAGGGTTTATATGGACTAATTCGATTAGACGCCATAACTGCGGTGGCACCACACTCGCACGCACGTTCTTCAGCTTGACGCACGCGTGCATTTGGCAAATCACGACACCCAACTTGTGGGAAGAGACATATAACGCGCGCGTACCACCTGTCCATGAGCATTGTGCCACCTCAATAATGGCTTCCTATTCCGGTAGTCAAATTACATTAGGCCTTTATAAATTGTGTAATAGCTTTTCACAATGCTTTTTTCTTTTGCACATTAATATGCCCAACAAGGATATTCACATGCGTGTACATGTACTTTTAAGCACTATGATCCAATGCTTTGTAAAATATGGGGCATACCCGAATGTTAGTAGATTAATGCAATAACATTACAAACATTCCTGCAGTTAATAAAATGGTCATTTATTAAGCCTAATTACATCCCACAATAAACGGTTCAATGGGTCAATTACATCAGCGGCTCTGCAAGGAGCATGTAGTGATGTAACTGGGGAACATCCTCTGGAGGGGGCACTCCATGGGTTCGGTCACAGTCAGGACACTGACAAAGGCAGACTAGACTTATTCTCTAAGTTATGACGGGGTGGGTACAGGGCTGGGGGGGGCAGGGCCCAAGTATGGGGGGGGGGCTGTTTCCGTGCCCCTGTTAGTCATGCCATTGTGACAAAGGCCACTCTTTATCAGTTACTGACTATTGTAAAATTGAAAAGGGTGTTGAAGGGATAAACCATTGTGACGGCAGCGCCATTCAAAAAAAACAACACTGAACTTTCTACGGCTGCACGATTTCTGACATTTGATGGGATATCGACGAAGGGTATCGTGAAGAAGTATGCCCGTGAGAAAAGAGGCACTTGTTACAAAATAATGGAGAGTCTAATTGGGAAGAAGGGCTGAAGGGTACCCATCCCTCCCCCAACCCCAAATGCAATGCCACTCTGCATGGGAAATTGTGCATTAAATTTGGAAAAAAAGAGACAGACGCTTGCAGACACCATTAACTGAACAGGCCCCTGATTTAGTGCAGTTTGTGACCGAAACTCTCAACTTTTATAAAAACCAGATACCACAGACACTTTTCATGACTATGGATCTTTGGGAGTCATTTGTACAAGATTTGTGCAACATATCTTTACCACAGCTTCATTTTTGTAATGGAGCGATATTAATCAGTGTGGACCGTGTATTTATGGCAGCTTAGGTCAGGTTAAACACACACACACTTGTGAGGTATGTTGGAAAATGAGTAAGAGACTTCACAGTTTTATCCCATCACTTGCCACTGCTCTCTTTTACAGTGAATATGGGCAATTCATGATACCTTGTTTCCCAACACGTTGCCATTGAGAAGCCTTTTTTGGCAGTGCATTAATGGAAAAACAAATCACAAAAGTTGTTTTCGCTGGCAGTGCTGTGTATGGGGAACTTGACTTGTTCTCCCTTTAGTCTGGGTTGAAGATTCTGAAAAATTTAGAGTATTTGTGTGAATTAATTAATATAACACATGATTTTTAGGTGAGACACGGAATGCCCCGATCGAACACACATTTTCTCAAACTGTCTACTGACATTTGGTGAAATGCCAATTGTGTCCAAGTCGGCCATTTTGGGGGGTCGACCATGAACTTGAAAATGGCCTCTCTATGACAACCTCTTGGTGGCGCCTGCTTGCTCATTGCCTGTATTGAGGGTTCATTATGAATCCTCTAGCCTAATGACAAATCCATACCCGCAGACAAAAAAAGACTCCAGTTCTTGACACGGCAAACTTGTTCTCCTCTTGGTCAGCCCTGGGGCATCTCCAGCGGTTGGCTGATGCTGTTGTCTGTGGTCATGGCTTCCAGCTCCCACCTGATGTCCAACGGCAAGCAAGAAATGTCCAGCTGATATCTAATAACGGCCACCTTACACAGGGTCTTCAGCGAGGGAGCTATCAATAGACAGTACATGTGAAAGGACCTCTAAGTACCTGATCTTCTTGCTCTGGTGGCTCTGTACAAGGAGTGACTCTTTAATCTTGTTCTGGGTATTGGATAAAAATTGCATTTACTCCAGAAAGACCACAGCTTTTGAGATCATCTCAAAGCTGGTGGAGTTGGAAACCAGTCCTGGCAGATACTGAATGGGTTTTTTTGGGGGGGGGGGAATGTTCTTGGAGGGGGCACAAAAACTTTGGAAATTTCTTAATGTAAAGTTTAATGAAGATTGTGAAGTTCTATTTAATATTTTATCCACAGCAGGATGCCAGACCATTGCAAGTTACCCCCAAGCTAAAGTAATGTATCCATTAACAGTCGGATTGAAGATAGACACATACAATCAGCAGGTGCATTCTAACCACGGTGTGAATAACTCTGAAGTCCAAACTGAGATCTAGACTAAAATTAATGTATCACCTTACCCAAACAGAAAGTATTTATTCTCAAGATGTCAGGATTAATCTCAGTGGCAGCGGAACGATTTTCAAAGTTGGGGGGGGGAGAGTTGTGAAACCATCAGGCAGCATCCATTAATAGGCTAATCCGTTAAAGTCCCACCCCATTACAGATCCTACAAAAAGTGAGGGGCCATGCCCCCTAACAGGAAAAGTGCCCCCCCCTGCTTCCGCCACCAGTGATTATATTAATCTAAACATGTAGTCAATTCAACCCTAAATCCAGTCCCTTCCAGCTAAAATGACAATTCACCACAGGTCATTCCAGCCTTCAGCTATGTCCCAATCTTCTCATGTGATCTGAATGTCTTGGGCTGATCACGTACCAAAGTCCAATATGTGGAGGTCAGCTAGGTCCATGAGGTTCTCATCATCAGAGCCCCCGGGGATGGGTGTGTCTTTTGGGCTTGAAATTCAAACACAAAACACAAAGGATTAGTCCTGGCAACACCGGGCCAAGTCAGAGTCTGGGCACCAGACCAGACTAAGCCAAATCAGAGTTGAAATTTACCACGACGGCCGTTTTCCAATACTCAAGTTCGGCTCCGTCTCAGGCTTCAACCGTTTTTTAACTAGCTGACTTTGAAGCTGTAAGCGCAGTAATTAGTCTAATAGTGCCACAAAACATCAAATAAGATGCAAGAGAGCCAGAAATTACAGTAATCCAATTTAATTTAAACGCATCAGGCCCACAATCGGGGATTGGTTTTGGGAACGAAGCCTGCGATGGAGCCCAAGTCAAGTATTGGAAAAGGGCCTTACACTCCATCTTCAGGTCACTGCAGCTGAAAGTGATGGTTGGTGGGACTATTGAATTTTTCAGTTCATGGGACACATGATGCAAATGACAATGACAATGTAACATGGCCAAACCTTATACTGCAAGTACAGAACCAAATACAAAGTAGGGGAAATGAAAAACAAAGTTTGACATATTCAGCTGACTTTGAGCACATGGTATTAGGCTGCAGATTTCATAAAGTCTTTTCACAGCAAGCTCTGGTAAGCCACTCCCAGCTAAATTTGTTGCATGCTGCAACCATGAAGTCTGCCAGTTGAAGTGGATTACAGTATTTTCCAGACACTGGAAAAAAAGGTGATGCTCTTAATATGGACCTTACATTACTTCTATTGTTAAAACTAAACGCATTTCCACAACTGGTCATAAACGGAGGATTTAAGTATTAATGCTTCACTACAGACCTTCCTGTTCGTGGTGGCAGTCAAAGTTTGACAATGGACTACTTTTGGTGAAAATATGTCAATTTGAAAATTGTCATGAGACATATATTTTTTAGTTTTCCAAATCAGATTCTGCACAAAGCTGACTTTTTAAATGAAGAAAAATCAGACCACCCGCTCTCATTAGTAATAAAAAAGGAAACAAACCTTGTTCCTCCAAACATGATGACGTGGTCCTGGACCACAATGCAGCATTGCCGACGGCGGTTGCGAGGTGTCTGGCCAGAGGTCATGACCTTTGACCACTCATAGTTGCAAAGGTCCAGCCTGTAGAGGTCATTGTAGTGCATTTTGGTGATGTCATTGTAACCGCCGAAGATGTACATGTGGTCCCTGTACATAACTTCATGACAAAGGTGAAATTCAAGTGTCAATTCTATGGGCTCCTGGCGAAGAACTTTTCTAAGAAATCTGCATGTTTTGAGCAACTAAATACTCTCCTTCAAAGTATGACAACAATATGACATCCTCTTGGGGTTAAGTGTAATGAAAGGTGCACTTGTTAGACATTTGTCTGGGCTTTTGTGGAAAACAGAGGGCACTGTTGCTGCAATGTGGATTGAGGAAGACACTGTTTGGTTTAGAGCTTTTGTCAATCAAATTGTGACCTGTCATAACAAAATGGGAATAAAGTCGCATCCTGCTCTTTCGTATTTTGAGGATTCAAACTCATATTGAAGTGAAGGTCAATTTATGGGTTTTGCAATATTTGGAAAGAGTACCCCATCTCCTATTTAATTCCAAATATTTCGCAGAATCACAGATTTAAAAATGTCGTTTTCTCAGCAATTTCACGAAAGCATTTTAATTGTGCCTATAGTCTGAGATGTTGAAACAGCCTCAGGAACAAAGACGCAAAGCTGCCAGAATAATGTCACATCGCCACCTTATACTTTTCCCCTAAGTGTTCCATGTACATGCCATTAGAAAGCTCTCTTTCTGCTGAATTCATAAATACCAATATCTCAGTTTTTGAAAATTCTGACTCTCAGCAAATTTTGGGAAAACAGGTCACAATTGTGTCCCCAAAGTCTCCTCATTAGAAACATTTCTGAGAAGAGATTGTTCATTGGCTTATTGGCATATTTTGAAATGAAAATAAACCACCAAAGAACAGGACATTTATAACAGCAAAGCCAAATCAACACTTCCTATACAGTTTCTCAACACAAATCTATGCAACACTGAGGTTTCTCCCTGGAATAACATCAATGTTTTTCTCATGAGTATGGACATTGGCAAATGCTCCAAAAACAAAAAAGTACAAAAACATCTTAGAACACAGAGGACCAAAAATTTAAAATCAGGTCAACTGAAATGAAATGAAGCATTTTCAAAAATGGAAGTACAGAAGCGCCCCCCCGATAAAAAGACAACTGACGGGTGAGAGACAATACAAAGCAATCCCATACGCCTCTGACACTAAATAAAATTGGAGATGAACTTGATGAGAAGAGCAATACCTGAAAAGTGCACTTTACCATAAAACATTTGAACGGGACTTGACATCGAAAGGTCCGGATATCATCGTTAATTATGTAAAGGAGCACACTTGACCTTGACTCATTATGTTTGATAACTCAAAAACATGGTTAACCACTTGCAGCAGGGTAACCCCATTTCGGTCACCAAGGGTTTATATGCAGAGCTGGGCTGCCCGAAATTGGACAAAAGAGCTGGTTCGTGTAACAAAAGACCGTACTCGGAACAAAAGACCTCCTGCTCGGAATTGCAATCATTTTTCGGGTTGCATTATTTAAGGTAATCCGTCACTGTTTTTAAACAGTATACCACTGTTTTGGGCACAGCCCACCCGCGGATTAGCACCACGGACAAAACTGCTCCAGGGCCCCATTGATGAGTGACACAGTGCCACTGCATGCTAATCCAGCCGCGTTTGAAAAGACGCCACTCGAACAAAGGAAATTACACAACACCTCACAATTCTGGGCTCTCTTTACAGGGCGGCAGGCCTGGCTGCAATACTCAGGAGTCAATGAAAGTTGTCTGTCAGTTTAGAGTAGCAACCAAACAGTCATGTGTGTGGGTGTAAATGTCCATTAAATGAAATGATGAATTTTTGAAGAATTTTGAAAACTGAAAATCTTGAAAATGGCCCGTATGTGTGCACTGCATTTTTAAAAGCACCTGGCAGCAAGTGGTTAATCCATTCCATGCCCATGTAAGGTAGTGAATATTCAAATAATTGTTGACCAGCTTTCTTTTCTCTCAAAGAAGCAATTGAAGTGAACAAAATGACAGAGGACAGACTATGTTTTGCAGGGACCTTTGTTGCAACCTTTGCTTGCTACCAGAATACAATTCCTTCAACGTTTTGGGGGCAGAAGTAAAATTGCAGACTCACAAGCGGAGTGACTTCGCCTGCCAATTGGGATGTCACCGGTCGTCGGTGGTGCGCTCCAGACTTTGGTCTGGGTGTCCAACACCTGCAGCCTGTTGCAGTAGAACTCCCGGTTGGTGTAATACGGGCCCGACTCATCCGACCGACCTCCAAAGACGATCATCCGGTGGTGGTAGGCCGCAGCGGTGTGGAAATCGCGCCAGTGGGGGATGTCACCCTACAGACATGGCAGACATCGAATAACACAGGTAACGTGTGACAAAATAAGGGCTTGGTAATACAAGGATACAACGAGCAAGTTTGGGTGGTAAAAGGGTGTATATATTGACTTTTTCCAGACATTCTCACAAACAAATACCTTTGCCTTGATGTAAGTCCAGAACATCTCCTTCAAGTCCAAGCTGTACACAGTGTTAGCATAGCACTGCACCATCTGCAAGATTAAAAAGATCACTGTGAAGTTTCAACTCGTCAAATACAATGAGCGTATAATGGCACCTGTCGAGCATTCATTTACTTCTGTTTGAGTTTACTGTTTCAAAGGCAATATTTGGAACCTGTGCAGTAACAGAGACAGATGAGAGACAGGAAAATATCCCTGGAGACTGAAAAAAGTCCAGGAAAATTACTTCAATTTATTTCAAATTACTTTAAATTTTAAATTACTTTAAATTTAAATTTAAAGTTATTGTAGTTTTCACTTGTAAACTAGGGCTTGCTCTGGTTTTAAGGCTTTGAGGCCAGAGCTCAGTCTTGAATGTAATTCTCAGCCTAAGTTTGGGGCTCGGAAAGGGAGATAGCTTTTCCTGAATTGATAACCAATTGTAGTATTTGTTTGATGTCAAGTTATAAAAACCACATTTTCCAATTTTAATGGATGAAAATGATTCTTAAACTCCTGATATTAATATTGAAACTTGTGAATTTTAGGGGGCAGTTCAAACTTAATAGGAAAGGCCCGTATGACCCCGAGGAATGTGACCTACCCCCTGTCGTGTTGCAAAATGCCCTTGGTGGGTTACACAGATGTTACCTTGGGCCGAGTCAAAGAAAAATGTTAAATCCAGGTGTCAGGAAGGGCCCGACTGTCATTGGGGAAATCATCTCATAGGGTGGTTGGGGGAGGGGAAATTAGACCGCATCACTGTAACTAATGCTGGTTTAATCTTACTCCATCTTCGAAGCCTCCAAAGATGTACATGTTGTCCCCTATGAGGCAAGCCGTGTGGCCATCTCGTCCCCCGGGCCGCTCACCTTCAGTGCGTGGTCTGGACCATTTCAGTGTCTCTGGCAAGTGAAACAAATGTTGAACAGGATTGAAATGATGAGATACAGTGAACATTAGAGAGTCTATTTATGATGAACCTCAAGGCTCAGTAGTGCTATTCAGCCCCAACCTGGAACTGAAACTGACCTGAAAGGAAACCAACTGTGGGTTGGGTCTCCTTTCTTAAAAACGTAAATTCTCAATACCCATGAAACTGCTTTGTGATTCTATTTCAAAACATTCTCCAGGAAGAGACTTGGCTTACTTGTATCATAGCAGAAAACTTTATTGCAGGCTCCATAGTTGTCATTACGGCCTCCCCAAAGGTAGACTTTGCCCTCGTAGTTGACAACAGAGTGGCCGTACCGAAGATACGGAACCAGCTTCTGGCTAGTTTCTTCCCCGCTGGCAATTGGCAACTTTCTCCACCTCAGCAGGACTAGGAAATGAAACAGATTATTTATCCAAATATCAACACACAAGAATGGGGGCCTTCTGAATTCTTCAAAATTAACCACTGTGTATAAATTAATGGAACCTTCTATGTAAGGAAATAAAGACTCTGTTTGTCATACTTACACTTGATATAGATTTTATTACTGGTATTCTTATAGCTATGTGAGACTTAACACCTACATGTACTTCGTAATTCTTTTACTGAGACTTGTACTGAGAGCCGTGCATAGTTTAATACATGCATACCAAGTTTCAGAAAGACTGTATGGGACAGCCAAGATCTTGGAGGAATCCACAGTGCATGCAATTTACCAATAATCTCACCATATATTCATGATATGGACATTGAACCATAAACCTCAAAACTGTGGAATTTATGCCTGTGACATGACTGGTGATGATAAATAAACCTAAAAAAAAAGATAAGTGTACATTTATTTTACGTCAGTAACATTTACTTTCAAAATCTCACCAGTATCTAAGGCATAGACGTCAATGGGTATCAGTGAATGATAGTCCCCTCCAGTGCAGTAACCACCAAACATGTAGATCCAGTTGCCTACCAACGCCGCCGCGTGGTTCACCCGTCGAGGCCCGCCATCTAGGTGAACCGTCCAATGGGGCATCCTGCAGGCATTAGGCGACCTGTGACATCACAAGCAGGATGGCGTCGGGTGAACCTGTGCGGGTCGGTGGTTTGGGTTGGCGACAGAGACTGCCAAAAAACCAAACAACAAAGGGATTATTATAAATATTAAAATTGGCACACGTACATGCATGCAGAATAACTTACAGGGAAACTATTCATCTCTGTAAGTGCAAGCTTCTTTTTTTCTTTTTAGGACATTTTATTGCTTTCAGATGGCTACTTGATAACTACAGACTTTACATAATTAACAGGTCCTGAGAAGTAGCCTAGGCCCAAATATCGAAGCATTAGAAAAATTGCGCACCCCACAGGGTGTGAAGTGATGTCCGGATATGAAACTCTTTCAAGGGGAAGTAAAGTCGGAGATTTCAGTCAGGATCGACAGTGACAGCGCTAGGTGATCAAGCGATCGCGCTCAGCGAGCCGATGTTAATACCCTGGACAAACTCAGTCGTATTGTACTGGCCTACTACATGTACATGATGTACAACTCAGTTATAGAACTTATACAACCCTGGACCACCAAGACATGCAAGAACTTCAGCTCATCGGCAAATTCTACAACCCACAACTTTCTTTAAACATGGAGCTTTTGATTTATGCACATGCTTTAACCATCAATGACATGGCAACGTGATGCCAATGACGGCTGACACGACTGAATGCAACATAAATTCATACAACCTACCCGTTCGTCGCTTTAATAGCAAGGCTCAGCAGTAGATGTACGTGACCGTTTCTAATAGCAGCTGGCTAGGCTGCACCTGATCAATATGCGATGCGGAGGTGTTTAAATTGTACAGCGCCCTCTCGCGGCCCAGCGGAGATTTAATGCCTCAAGAATACAATGGGGGACCGTGTTTGAATAATTTGAGGAGGAAGGAGAAGGCCGAGGGGGAACTCTCCGGACAGATCGCCTTTTTAAAGGAACCGAGAACCGAAATAAGCAATTGTAAGAAAGTGTGGAGGTTTATGCACAGTGAAGGAAGAAGAAGATAATACGTTGGTGTGATGTTTCCTGATGGAGGATTCAGATTAAAATTGTGAAAGAGCCAACACCTTGCAGAAATGGTACACATGCATTAACCACCTCCGTGTTTAGGATTCCAGCTTTGAACGAATGAAAGATAAACACACGTTTTAACTACCAAAATCACAATTTTTGCCCCTTTTGACTCAAAATGTTGATATGCATGTACCACTGAGAAGGTGCATATCTCCGCTGGAAGCATCGAGAGAAGGACAAAAAGACCCCAAAACAGCATGGATTTATGTATTGAAGCCACGATGACACACACCACGGCTCTACAGACCTATTAAACCCACCCTCGCCCAAACCTGGGAAATGGTGCATTCGGTTGACAGTAGTGACGTCAGTGGTAAGAAAAATGGGAGGTGAAAATGGGCCGGTAGGCAGGCTTACTGTACATAGGCACAAATGCAAGATGGTTACAAGTCGAAAATGCCAAGGTCACCGTTTCTGTTCCTGATTGGCCTATTCTAATTAAAATCGAAAAGGCTTCACGGACGAGGAGCTCAACTCTGCGGCAGCAGTAGGCTGGCTTCTTGTAGAAGCTGTACACAAGGCATTGGATCCAGAGTAGTATAGCAACCTTACCTCAACGCTGCCTGGGCTAAAATATTTCCCTGTCCCTGCTGCGATCCTTCGCTATTTCCTCATTTCACTCACCCCCTCAATATTGCCACGTCAACCCTTCAAAAATAATGCTTTGGCTTCTGACCATTCGCTGCAAGGAACGCAAGTGTTACGCACATGCCGGAGTGTTTCGCATCTGAAGTCGACTTCCAACGCACACCACGAAGTAGCTTCCCGTCAAAAGCTGGAATAAATACTGAAAAAGCGGATTCCGATTTTGTCAAATTCTGAGAAAAATAGAAAAGAAACTCGAAAACAGCGAGTCCATATTTGGTTAGTGAACGCCAACAGAGTATGCAATATGAGCCTCGAGCTGAACCAAGAGAGGGCACAAGTTTCTTAGCAACGGGGCCTCCTTTGGTCGGAACTGAACTTCGCTGCAGTTCAAGAACGATCTAGGAAATGCAAGCGTTAGAGCTAGCTAGATCATGAACACTCCCGACTAATATGGCTCTTTTTAACCGATAAGGAGATGCTTCTGCTCGAGGCGGAGAGTAGTGTGGGTGCAGTTGTTGCCCCACCGTTAATATAATTTCGTCTTCTCGGTATCTGTTGGCAATGAACTAAAAGCAGAATACCAACCAAGAATCAAACAGAAACACACACACACACACACACACACACAAAACCAGTCAGCCAAACAATTTTTTTAGTAAAGGCGACTTGCTGGGGAAAAATGCATTCCTTCGTTTTATCTGGGAAATGTGCCATCTCAATTTTAATTAATTCAATATTAATTTTTGGATTGCTCTGCTTATGGAATGGCATAATCTAGTCACTTAATTGCAAACTATTTGAAATAGTTGCGCTAGCACTGGAATCCTTTTCACATTTTATTCGCTTTTATATTTTCACAGGAAAATCAGCAGAAAAGTTTTCATTGCTTGAAGACTCATACTGCACGCGCTTTCCACAAACTGGTTTAGGGTCTGGTACGTCGACATACTGGTCGTAACTCCAAAGCAAGGAAAATGGTTGCACTGAACTGCAAAAACATGCTAGATGAAGCAGATACCATTTTGGCGTTGCCAGATTTTGGTGCCTCTTTAGGACAAACGAACGTCAGTGGAAGATATTTCCAATCAATCTTATAATACGACGGGCGTAGAATTTTGTCAGATCTGGAGTTTGCCGAGGCCATTATCATTTTGAGCGACGACATCACCACCCGAGTCTTCGTCCCACCGTTGAACGCACGCTGCTGCTCGCCGAACGGCTTAAGTTGAAATGAGGGGCGGAATATGCGAATCCCCCAACGGCACGGTATTCATCAAGACTCAGCGGTCACGGTAACGTGCGCCCGACGGTCGGCAGAGACTGAGGCGACGGGAAGAGCAAATGCTTCAAAACACGGTCAGGGATGCGGGATGCGGTCCGGTGAAGAGAACTTCGTTTCGAACTCAGAGTTTGCATCAGGCATGGGAGGAGTTTGAATGGATGGAGGAAGCATCAAATTGGAGAAATCACGGTGTGGTGTCCCTAGATGTCTCATGCAGAAGCCCCAGTCTTCTTGAGTGTAGGGTGGCCAAAAGGTACAACAGCCAGGTGACATCGAGTTCGAAAGAGATCTTCATTGCAGGCAGTCAAACTGAAAGAAAATTTCCGTCTGAGGAATGACAACGTTTGCAGGCAGACAAGACACAAAGACGAGCAAATAGTCGATAGGTGGCACATGCGAGACCAGTCTATCGATCGATCACGCCCAACAACACCTGAAATGGTTTAAAACATCAGTTCTTGAATTCAGACTTCCTCAGGACACTTCGCGGAAAACGATCATGCGGCTTTCTCATGTTTTGATATAATCTTACCAGATGGACATTTACTCATACAAATAGCAAACTAAGTAAGCACTAAGTGTGCCCTTTCAAGACCACCAAGAGGTGATAACAACAGTAGAAACTGACAGCGTGATTAATCAAGTTTCGTAAAACGAGATGGGCTGTACTTAGCAACACTTGCTAAATGACACTTTGATGCCCTGCCTAAAGGCTCTACAAATATGCGTTCAGGGTAATTTCATTACCTGCGTGTGCAGTGTTCCGCTATTGATAGTCGGCTGGAAGCAGACAATGTTTGGTTGAATATTGTGATCCACGAGACAAAAACGTGTTGAAATATCAAGCAACAATCACGGATTGTCATTTTAGGCCAACAACCGTTGGAACTTCCTCATAACCTTTATGTTGAATGTGTAACTCCGCCATCTTAAACAATGGAGATTTAGAGGTGAAAATGACCACATGAGTCTCTTGCCAAAAGGTTGGTACGTCAGTCACCAACCAGTCTGCCTCATACGGACAAACCTGTTTGCACTGTGACGAGAGAGGAAAACCTGCAATTTAACAAGCCAGCTCTCTTAAAAACTTCAGGTGATTACGAGACAGTGTGCCTAAAATGTGAAGCTTGCAAAAGCACCGCAAACTGAACATCACTTTGAGTCGAAAACTGTGAGGATATCTGTTAAAGAGTTCTCATCATTAAAACAAAATATCTTCGATATATCTTCGACTTGTGGGTTTCCGTGTTGTCGTCATCCGCCTAAACGTGGCTTCTCCGCCATGCACCGGTCGACTAGCAAGGCGTCGAAGCAGCGGCGGGAACTGATCAAGACGGAGATCGACCGGCTGAGAGAACTGCTCCCGCTGCCCAACGCCGTGAAGGCTCGTCTCTCCTTCCTCCACGTCATGTCGTTGGCCTGCGTCTACGTCCGGAAGGGCCATTACTTCAGTCAGGGCAAGTATTATTTGAATAGTTCAAAGCCTAGCAGACGATCTACTTCAACACACAAAGTGTTAGTATTCATTACACGTTATACGGATTTTTGAGTGAAATTACCAAAGAACCGAACAAATAACTCTGATCTTGGAGTGCTCGAGACGGTAGATTTGTGTCATGAAATCCATATTCATCCATCCTTCGGGATGGCGTTGTGGTTTCAGCGTATGATGTTATTCTCAAAACATAATTTTGTTTGTGCTTTTAAATAATTTTGCTCTAAGTTGCGCTAATCTATATTCAATTAAACATTTTGACCTTTCAACTAAGAAAAATGTATTTCACTGTTTCTCTCCAAATCACCGTTAATTTGGAAAAACAAATGCTTCTTCGGGATGTTTCGTACCTGACGTTTTGTCACAAGAGACACTATTTACACCAAATCGTGCATTTTAGCCGACGTGTCTCAAAAAAATGGGCATTTTTGTTCCAACCTTTTGCCCAATTTTCGCAAGAGTTGAGAAAGATAAATATGAAACATTTATGACCAATTAAAACCTGAAAACTGGGCATGAATTAAGGAAAAATGCATTGGGTTGGTGTTGGATAAATTGTCGGTGGAAGGGGCCGCTTCGGCTCTTTTAAAATTAAATGATGCACTTAATAATCTGTTTTTAGCAGTTAAACACAATCTTGTTATCACTTAGTAAACATGTTTACAGACTGATAGCAAAAGTGTTTAGAAAAATGGTTTCCTAAAATGAATACAGCTTTTCCTGTCTGTTATTCCACTTTTGTTCTATAAGTTCTTGTCGATTTCGTACATTTTAAACGGAAAACGAAATGGTGATGAAATTTATCGATTGTTTTTCTATCTCACTATCAGTATTTGATTTTAAAAGATTTAGTCTGTAACCACCGACAACAGACCCATGTGTCGCTGCATTACATTACGCTAATTTCCAACATGTAGGTCTGGATTGGAACAAAAGGGAGTAGGTTAAAAACGTTGGCATGCTCATCGAAGAAGTGTTGGCAAGGTTTTCTCGGAGGCAAAGGTTAATAAACCCAAGAGACCTTGGTGGGCCAATTTTATCAAACTATGCCAAATAATAGACACTGCATACGTTTAAGATCATTTCGGGGTTACTGAATATTCTCTTGCTTTTTTTGGGGGGGGGGGTAAATTCCAGTAATATGTTCCTCGTTTATTTGTGGTATACAAATGGTGTTGCTATGAAGTGACTCGACTGAAAAGAAACTAGGAAACAGATTATGGTTTGTAAAAAAATCTATGCCACAATCTGCCGATGTTTGTGATCATTAACGTTAGCACAGGCAAGGCTTCTTGGAGCCTTCTTTCCGTCTTAAGACCTCGTTTCTTGAAATTGATATCCCATTCCTTTTTATTTTATTTTATTTTTTTTGTAAAACCACCAGTGGCACACAGTCATGCCGCACCATTTTCCCTTCCTGACCTAGATGAATTGAAATAAAACGTTCAAGATATAGCGGACGAGAAAAGCCCGCTCACGTTTCATAATTTTTCTCCATGGTTATTCCTATTTATTCTGTCTTGGGCTGGTACCGGTGTAATATAAACTTCTTTACCAAGTCCAACATTTGCGGAAGACAGACACCGTTTCATTTTGCATCGCATGATGAATTTACACCAATGGTAACACTCTTGCACTGTTGCTTAAGCCGTATCCAGAAGGTTGTCTACCGCTGGAAATAATATGTGCACTATGAAAGCCGGAGGCGCTGCAGCTAGCGGTTTCAACAATTCCCCACGGACTTGTGTGTTATATCAAGTCATGGTCAAATAATTTCGAGCTCGGTGTCAGATTCAAAAGTTCACAGCGATGAAAGAAATACTTCCCGCAAATGCATCCATTAAATTGCTATGCTCACTATGGGCGCACTGCTCTGGATTTGCCTGGTTAGGCTTAAAACGCATTCTTTACGAAATCATATTATTTGGGAGGATCATTAAACAGTAGACTTCAATTGCGCACACAAAATGTATTGTTTTCCCACGCAGTGATTATCGAGAGTAAGAATTTTGGCAGTCAAAAATTGATGTCAGAAAACCGAGTAGCTGGAACGCAGTCGCATCATGTCAAACGCATCACCCGAGCCGTGCCACCCGTAGTCAGCTTTCTAAACTATGCCCTAACTCATGGCTTCTGATGACTTTTTATGTGGTGCACATGTATATTATCTGCAGTGCCACTGTCATGCGTGTGAGTGTGGGGACATAATTATTTTGATGACTGAACACGGCTGGAAATATACACATAAACAGCACCAAAATGGCTTTTGTGCCAGATGTTAACAATAATTTAATCAATATTTTATCGTTTGTGTACTCACATTCGAACATCATAGTCATAGATAAAATCAATTCAATTAAATAGTGAGATACGAGCCCCCCCTTCCCGTATCTAATTTCCACTGACCAATGCTCATACACTGCAAAAACTGGGTGTTAAATTTAACACCCCCGGTATTATTAGAGGACTACACCAACACTTTTCACTGGTTTTAAAACGTATGGTGTTATTTGGTGTTACTTTTAACACCAGTGCCCTGTAACACTTATAGGTGTGCAAAGTAACACCAGCGGTGTTAAAGTAACATCCTATGGTGTGGTCATCTGATAACGCCAAAAACATGCTTTTAAACACCACAGTTTTTGCAGTTTGATGCTGGTATGCTATATGAACGAGAATTCTGGACCAAACCAGACGAAAATCGTCTCAAATTTTGTAATGACTTTTTTTCTTCAACTTTTCATTTAACGATTGCAGAGCAAAATGTGCTGCCACCATTGCCAAGCTGGGATGATACCTCGCCGTTTGATTTCACACAAGTAAGCAGCTACTGTATATGTCCATTTTAAACTTTGATTTCCAGTTGTGCAATATTATTTTGACAAACTGTGCAGTGCAATGTCCAAAGCAACGATGAACAACTTGGAGTCGGCCGATCGTATAAGGTTTATTAATGTAGCCGTTTAAACAGCTACAACGAATGCTTATTTTCGGGAGCCGGGCAAAGGATTGGATTGGTTGGAGCTTTATACTGTGTTTTCGGCGAAATGTGTATGACATGGCCACCAAGGGATCCAGAAAAATTGTGCGACTCCTTCAGTATCGAAAATCATTGGAGAAGGCGGTTAGCATTTTCTAAAATAGTCAACCACTTTTAACCTGATCCTGCTGCCAACCCCCCCACTCGACGGTTCAGATTCAGATGGGATGGGGCAGCTCCTAAGCTGCGGCTCTTGGGTGAGAAAAAGATGCCTTGGGCTTACGAACAGTTTTAGGGCCGAAGAAATTAGCGTAAATTACTGAATATTTGTACCATAAAACACGATCACCACTATCCGTGTGCACGCAAAAGAATAATGTCAGTGTCTCCGATCTCGCTCTGTAAATTTTCGATTTGCGGGAAGATTCAAATTTAAAAGTGTCTGTTCACAGAGTACGCAAGGGAGAAGTAGCACAAAATACGAGGCTCCAGAGATATACACCTATATTTTGTGAAATTGGTGGCTGTACCTATCCTAGGGCGAAGTGAACAGGACCTGTGGATCACTGGTACATATGGCCTACCGAACGATGGTGCCTGGGGCCTACGGAATACCTGATAAGGCCCTCTATCTGGATTTCAGGACAATCGTAGAAACAGGGTTTGCCGACTTGGCTATGGTATACTGTTTAATAATGTGATTTTTTTTCAGCGGCGTGCATGTAGCAGGACCAACATGAAACCCATGATGAAGACCCCGGGGGATTCGAACCACCAACTGCAAGCCTCAGGTTTGCTGGGAGACAGGGCGATGTGACAGTGATTTTTGAAAACTGTACGAGCGTGCACTTTGTGTTCAAAGCGTAACGTCCAACCCTAATGGTCTTCAGTGCTTCCATGTGTAGTATTTTTCGAACACGTAACCCTGTATAGCCAACAAAATGGACTACGCACTTTGAGGCATCAGGAAGGGAGGGTTTCTCAAGAGCCACATTTTGTAACAATGATCATTGGGCCCATCAAAGTAATTTTTTCGAATTCATCAAACAGAATACGATCAATGAACCACAAAGGGGAAAAAGAAAAGAAACTTTTTGCCAACCAACGAAACAAACATGGACACCTACACACAAGTCGTCTCGAAATCACAGGTTCCTGGTTTCTCACATTTTTCCCGTTTACCGCAAGGGTACGAGTCTTTATGCACCCCAATGTTCGATCTTAATTTGTCAGGAATAATGAACTGAGGAGGAAATTTCTTATTACGTTATGGCTAATATAATTCTTCGGTATGATCCTGTTTTGTATATAACAAAGTTAAAATGCCGTCATGACTGCAATACAGAAACAAAAGGCTTTGCTTTGACTTTTTAACACTGTACTTAAGAAAACCTTGAATCTACAAAAAAACAGAAAATTTAACTACAAACTGAAAGGAAATCTCAAAACCAGGGTTCTATCATTTAAACTTCGTTTCAGAACGTTGGGTCGTGTGCTTTGCCATAGAAAAAGATTGGTCCAAGCATCATTTGCTGTATGGAGAATAAAGTATTCGCGAGCGTCAACACTGCTCCAAGCATAACACAGCAGTCGCCGGGGATGAACAGCTTCCTTTAAACTAGCCCTTGACATACCGTAGGTTATTCGCGGATAGGACACGCAGTAATTGATTGTATCATTAATGAAACTGAACGGACTAAGGCCTTCGTCTCATCTCCACGTCCGTCACGCACTACCGCTGCCATCATGTTTCCATAAGCCATGCATTGCCTCGGGCTCCCCCTTCCCCCCGCCCCCCCCCCAATAAAGCCTCCGGAAAATTCGCTTTCATTATCGTCGTCATCTCCGGGATGGGTGCGTGGATTTTTCTCTCGTCTGCTGAGGGTGGTGGTGAATAGGCCGTCATGGGCCAGTGCGCCACTTTTTCTCGTTCGCTAAGCTTTGCTGTCTTCGTCCAGCACAGTATACGGCAGATTGCTGTGGTCTCCGTTGTCGGTGTCTCTGCTCCCCGTCCGCGGTATAATCGATGATGAGTTAACCGGCATTCGGATTCATTTCGATGAATTCATCTCCCTAATGAATTGAACATCGGAGACACGTTGACGAGGGGTGTTCATTGTGCCGGGGGTGCATCCTCTGCCGAATCCTATTCTCCCCAGTCATTCGAGGGCTGGGTGGGCCGTTCTCTTACTAGAGATCTCCAGCAAAAGGCATTCGAAAAGAGGGACGAGTCGTGAAATCCCCTCCCTTTCGACCGTACTTCGATACCATCTGTGTCACCCGTTTCCAGGCGGTCGCACATGTCCTCCCTTTTACACTAATGCAGGGTGGCACCAAGTGCCGATTACTGCCTTATAACTTCCATCCGGTCTGTTATAGGCATGAATATAGCTATGAATAAAACATTCGCCCCACGGTCTGTATTTCTTATCCATTTACAATTTCCTTGCTTTTTGGAAATGTGGATAAAACGGTTTTCCTAGAGGAGTGCACTGGTGTGCCTATTTTGGTAAAGTGGTTGATAAATGGCGACATTTTGTACTGAGTCTATCGGCCCTGATCGATGTACGAGGTTTCGTGTAAATCGCTCTGACAGGGCCAGGAAGCGCTTTTTTAAACAACGCGCGCAGGGTTAACTAGACTTGAACAAAGGCTGTAATCGTGGCTGAGGAGGAGTAGTTTCTCAAAGGAAGTAGAATTCCACATTTCACGAGGCTTGAAGACTAGCCTTTTCTCAAGACTGGTAACAAACCATTTGCTCAGAGGAAACTGCACAGCGTATACCCAGTCTATTGTGTAAGATATTGCGGCCAGGAAGGGCAAGTATGCCTGTGAAAGCCACAGTCTAATGGCTACATCCATGCCAAATAAACGAGCGTGTAACTCCAGATCACAGCCGGTTGATTCGCATTGAAAGTATGTTATCTTTACCAGTTTCTTTATACAGAGCTAAATGTGCAGTGCATAATGAAGTGACACTGACAACGAGAAAAACGGAACACATTATTGACAAGTTAAAAAAAAATTGTGTCTTTGAGAAGTAAATTCTTGTCGTTAAACACAGATACTCGAGGCAAAACAAGTTTTATCTTGCCAACATAACGTGCTTCTGCTGTGAGCAGGTAACATAGCTCTATGGTACGAACGCGCTAGCGGCACAACATTTTGGGTTGTCTCTAAATATGGCGTCATCGTAGACAACTGAACTTTTCCGTAGCTGCGTTGAGTTTGAAGGGTCTCAACTCTGGAGAAAAAATTTCCAGAAAGTAAAGTCCAAGGCCGTGATTTAGAAAGCCCTCCAGGCTGTTATTCCACTTGTACAAAATAAAGAGCGCCCTCATTTTGCAAGCTGAATTTCAGCCCACCCAGCTGTGAAATATATTCAAGATTGGGGGGAAAAAAATTGAGGTCACTCCCACATAATGTTAATGTTGTACTGAAACTGAAGCTTAAGACTTAAACGACATGACTTAATATAGCTTGTGTCGCCCATACTTTGAGAATTCCGAACAGGACACAGACTTAGATTGTGGCTTCTCTGGGAACGTGGAGTTGATGGGTAGAAAAAAGGAAACATTTGGCCCATCGGTGCCGTAAATTCGACGAGGTTGCGGGCTCGATGTGTATCGTTGACCCGCTCCGCATTTGTACATTCGCATGTATTTACCACGCTAGTACATCCAGCCAGGCATGAAGATTAAAGGCACAATTATATTCCAGGCCTAAAAAGCATTGGTCTCAATAAGCCTGTTTCGTGTCAAATATGAATAAAATCTTGTACACTGAGTTACCGTATCTGATTACACATAAACATAACAATTTGAATTCTCCAGACACCATCGCTTTGCCTCGTGATTCAGGGCAAGCTTTCGCATGGCGACCACCATCTCGAATAGACTTGTTCCTTTGTGCCCTTCTTTTCCATTGAAAACAGGTATGTTGGTGCCATTCCGCGCCCTTGTGTTACTAAGCAAAAGCATACCTGAATCACGAGGTATAGCAATAACGTCTTTAGTATCGAGAATGAAAATTGTTATATTCAAGTGAATTTAAAGAGCTCAGTGTACCAGAATTTATTCATTTTTTTATTATTAAGGCTTATTATCACACACGAAATCACATAAATCAATTGTTTTTTTTCAATAGGCTAAAAAGACGCAGTTTGCACCTTCTGTCACACAGGGCTCCATTCTGCTGAGCTTGTAAATGTCTGCAAGGCAATCAGTATTTGTGGTACATGTGTATGATCACTGAAAAGCGCAACACTCTTGTGAAAACCGTGCGTCTGAGCATCGCTTTAAAATCTTGTAAAGCCTGGGCAGGTTCAAAATGCAGGTGGGTACGTTACAGAGGAAAATTGTAGAGAGCTGGCACAGGGCGCCATCGGTAACTTCGTTACTCAGTGGTCGAGTTTGGGCGGTCCGTTCTTGACACGGGCTTCTTGTTCTCGCGCTCGAACCGCGAGAATACGACTCAAGAACACTGTACTCGGAACAGGATCACACACCACCTCCTCGTCAGGGTTTTACAGGAACACACGGAAAAACTCGTGAGATTTCGATTTTTGAACAGCTGCAAAAAGTAGAGAGATGGTTTCCAAAGCCATGGACAATGGGAAGTTTTGCAAAATTAACATCAATTATTTTCCGTAACACAGAAATGATTGTTCCTGTTTATATAGAAAAGAATTCAACCCATCCAAACATTAACTCTCGAATAACGTAGCCTACATGGACGCCGCCATGTTGCATACATGTTGCTTGTCACTAACTACCAGCGATAACCGGTTGTTTGTTCCCGGCGTTCGAGCGGCCGACCCACCAACAACAAATAGAGCTGTTCGTGAACAGACGGGAACATGCCGTCCGAACTCGGCCAGTGATACGCACGAGTGTTCACTTCACTCGTCCGTTTGCTGCATACTTTAAATGACCAAGACTGCCCTCAGTGAGGGCGCCCAGTGCAAACTGTCTGTATCCTCCCCTATAGGGGAGGATTCCAGACACGTACGACTATCAATGCCTCCCTTCACCCTCTGCACACTGCAGTCAACTTGCGTGTCATTCCTAGATCTGAGATCGACACCTAACCTATTTTTGATTTTGGTGATTTATCACAGTAGCATAGGACGCCGCGTCAACTTATTTAAGGCAAGAAAGTTAACAAGGGAAAGAGCAAATAACAAAGATGATCGGAATGCTGGTGCACGAGCGGAACAGGGTGGCCGTATGTGCACACGTGAGTCGGCCCAAACATGACTGTCTTTCGAAAGGTTTCACTATTGACGACCATACCGGTTCTGTACGTTAGAGAACGGCGCTGGCGCTGTTTGCTGGCAGACAGTTCAACCGCACGATATTAACTCGGCCAATGGGGCAAACATTCTCTCTTTGTGATGGCACTGAACCAGCTTTGAAGAAATCAAAAACTCCTTATACTCTTTGCCTACCTCCTTCAGGAAGTTTCAGATGACGCTAAATCTCCTAATAATCTGATCTCCCGATGCAACTTTGATGTCTATAATTACCCTAGCGGCCCTATTACCTTCCACCCACCCGACACGGTCCGGCTATAGACTCCCATCATACCCTATGGGCATGCTAGGGTCCGAGATGATGTTGATGTCACCGCCAAAGATCTCCAGCGCAAGAAAAAAACACACACTGACAACCACTTGCCCAAAAAAAGTATGAAAAACAGAAGACTAGATAGGTTACCATCAGTGTATCTGAAAGGAAATCATAAACGATACGCTTGAACGAAATTTCCCCTGAGGTATTACACTCGATTAATTCAATTTAATTTGTGGGAGTACCGTCCTAGTCGCCCCCCCCCGCGCTGCCGGATCGCAAGACCGGCTCGGGGCATACCGTGTGCGTATGGCGAATAGACAGAGAGAGAGACCCGGACGAGGAGAGTCTTGATGATTATTGGCAAACTGATCATACACAAGGAGTAGACCCGGCCCCCCCCGTAAGAACGGGGAGGGAGAAAGCAATTTTACGTGCGGAACAAAGTACGGGAGGGTATTAGCGAGAGACGCGACCATCAATCATATCCCGATCCCCGTACACCGGGGCCGTGCCAGCTCTATCCTCGGCCAGTGCCGAGCGGCAGGCTCGCTGGGACGCGGATGACGCGGCATAAACGGAGTTATTGCTCTAAGTGTAATGAGTGATCTCCAAACTTTGCGGAATTAAAACCTGCGCGCTGGAACAGTGCTTTAATTTAAAGGTGGCCTCGTATTCCGCTCGTAGATCAATGTTATCAGCGGAGGAATTTTAGAAAGAAGTCGTACTATTTCGGAGAGAAATTTCCGTTTACTATACACCGTGGCTTGGCTGAACTATTCAGGCATATTTCTTGTTGATAACGACCAGAATATGTTTCACTGATATGCCTTCTGCCATAAATCTATTAACGAGAATGTGACGTCTGATGCGGAGAGCGGCCGTCTGATAGGCAAATGCGATGCAGAAGGGAGTCTGCTTCTTACAATTTTGGAAGCTAATTCGTTGACTCTTTTGTCTCATGAAACGATGTGAACCTTGATCAACTTTCACTGCAGGGGGGGGGCGGAGTATCTTGGACACCGAAGTCCCTAATGGTGCCCCTGACAAAATGCCGGTGATTGAACATACCAAGGCATGCGAGAATATGACGAAATCTGCGGTGTAGCATGCAGTATCATATTCATAGCGTTCGTCGAAATCATTGAAACCATCTCCAGGTCACTGGCAAATCCGGAGAGGGGAAAGTGCATGGTTGTCATCATCCTTTTTATAACGAGGGAAGTTCAGATTTATTTTGACCTTTCCAATTTCCTTCCCTCCCAAACGTGTAAAAAGTCCCCAAATTTAGCACCACCCAAGAAAAAGTCCTCAAAAATCCTCATATTGTTGTTCTAAAAACAAAGGCCACAAAATTTGGTTCTGGACCCATACACCGTTGCCTCAAGTGGACAGATTTGGAAGACTCATTCTATGGGTAAACTCTAAGACGACATGTTAATTGTCAAAATGTCTAATGTGATCAACTAAAGCCAACCAAGTCGGGCGATTACATGCTTTGTTGTTCAAGCCCCCCTTCAAGCCCCTTCCACCCATTTATTACTAATCGTTGCTCTGAACTTCACGATGCTTAATCATGAAATCAGACGTTGTCAAAATACAACTTCTGTCTTGAGGAGTTGGCTGTCACTGTAAGTGCGCCTGATTGTCTCATGTCCTCTTGTCCATCGTACAGGCGCTGCACGGATTTCTACTGGTCATGACACGACAAGGGAAACTGCTGTACATATCGGAAAACGTCACGGATTACCTCGGACACTCCATGGTAATAAAAATGAATTCAGTATGTGGAGGGGGGATATGTAATATGTGGGTGGGGGTTGTGGAGTAAGCCATTTCTACACGAACATTCGGCAGACTCGTTTGCAGAATCGTTCATTAATGTTGTCCTCGACTTTACAAAGCTTTTTAAACATGACTTGTGTGATACCTACGACAGTAATTTTATGACAAAAAGACTCCCTCTTTCAATATGAGATTCATGTCTCCAACACATGTGACTGATCTCTTCAATGCCAGTTCATTATAGACAGAATAAACACGCTCCCACGATGGGACACTCTCAGTCACTGTGGTGAACATGCTCAGTATCCAGGCCAATCAGTGTAAACCAACCCTTTCCTGTTTTTTTTAACCGAACTTCTTAATTACTTGTATTAATGACACTTTTCAACATTTCGGCTACATTTCTTTACATTTTCTTTACCTCTGTGTTGATGTAGGCGTATTGTTTTACTTTTCAGTCTAGTATTTATTTCGGTTTTCGCATTTTAATGTTAAAAGTATAAGTGTCAACTAATCTTATTTTGGGAGTTTGATATGCGTGTGAGTTTTGTTATTTTTTCCTTTACTTGTGTTTATAATTATTCTTGGATATGATATCAATGATTACCGATTTTCTAATTTTTTTTAACAGTAAACTTTCGATTTTCTTACAAATTACTTGTGCTCGTTACTTTATTAACCAGTTTTCACCAGTCTTTACCCTGAGTAAAGAAAGAAATAATATCCAAAGCCATGTGTACTCTTTTGGTCTGCATGACTGTCGTCACAAAACATAATCAACGTGTACTAAATTTTACGAAAAAGACGGTCTTCAATTTCCACCTTTTAAAAAAACATGCCCACAAATTTGATTGAGCTTGTTAACCATCAACTTCGCCATCTTTCTCACGTTCACAGGTGGAGCTTTTGTCGACAGGTGGCGACTTGTACGAAGTAATCGATCCCAGAGATCACGCCATCGTCCGAGGCCAAATGGCGGTGGGCTCCAGTTGTGGCGGTACCGAAGCCGAATACCACTCAGGTGAATGATTGATCCTTCCGGTATCGATCAGCTGGCTGTCAATTTTCTCAAGAGTGATGCAGTTTTCGGTTAGCATTATTGGTAAACAATGCCGAAATGTGAAAATGTCTCTAGATTTTGTCAGATATAGGGCTTTGTTGGGCGGAAACAGGAACAGGGAATGTTAAAGGAAAACATTATAATGACACAAGGAATCGTTTAAAATATAAACTCCAATTATCTTTTTATGATGTATTGCTATTTTAAGTTTTCCTGGATTAAAAGTAGTCTTCTCCAATTTGCTCTACCTTAAAACCAGTTTCCAACTTTTCCCAACACTGGTGCAAAATATACATTTGAAAATCTACGTCACGAAATGAATCCCTGACCTAATAAGTAACATGTTTGCTACATGCGTTTCCCTGAACTGTACATCGGAAACCACGATGAGTTGGCTCCGCTATAACCCCCCCCCCACGCCGATGTAGGTCCTAACTTTCGTTTTAGAGTAAATTGAAATAATTGTTTCGAATAAAGTTGTGGGGAGCGAAAGACTGAACGGTTATTGTTGTCGAAAAACACTAATTGACGATTTTCAGTCGGCGACGTTTTTCGTTATCAGTGGCTGTTGCACTTCCATGCATGAAATGCAGTTTCCCTTACTTTCGGAGAACATAAAAATCACTCCGTCGTCCTCATTCGCCTGGAGTCGATGTCGTGGATGACTCCCGACCTTTTTCCGCCCACTAATACTCACCCTCAATCCCATACCCTAACCGTCTGGCGAATACATCCGTGATTAAACGGAAAAATTCTGTGGCTAATTAATAGTGGTATTGCGCGCAATTCTTCCGAGCTGCCTGCGTTCTTTTTTTCTTTGTTTAAAAATTATTTGGAAGCCAATTCACCATGATTAGTGGTTTTTATCACCGGGCTTAGAGAAAAGATGATGGTTTCTACCTCCTCCAATACCCACAATAAGCTTGTCTGTCACGACATCTAAGGCCCCCGCCTCACGCCGGGACTTTCCCGGTTTCTGCCCCGGCTTGATCCAAATATTTGCACGTCGACTGATCGCGCGCGAGTTTATTTTTTTGTCTTTAATAAGAGGGAAAACCGGCTTTTGGGTGCGTTTTGCTATCCATAATCCTGGCCGTCCTGAGGGATGGCGAACGTGTATGGTGTCGGTTTTTTCAAACCCTCGGTGGCAGCGAGTCGGAGACTCAGTGTTTGCGGATCGTCGTTCTTCTGTTCCCTCTTTTCCCTTTTTTTCTCTCCAGCGCGTAACCGTTTATGGGTTTGCCAACAAGCGGGTGGCGGAGACGAGACAGTGTTCAGTCCACCAGATGGCCAGAGAGCAGGGCGAGGGGGGATGTGACAAATTTACGCCACTTGCCGGCAACGGCTGGGCTTAGGCCGTCTAATCGCCAGCGCCCGGGCCAATTAAGTCCCGATTTACTTGTGAAGAATGGAAAACAAATAGCGGTGCTATTTCTCAAAGGCAGACCCGGATACAACCATTTTACCAAGAACTGTTACGAGGGACTCTCCTTTTTTTGGCCAGAACACGGTGGAAAACGTGGTTCATTTTGATTTGTTTCCCTTTCAATTTAGAAACATTTCACTCACCTCTTTTTTGCTCTCCAGAAATGAAAGAGCCGTTGGCTAAAAGTACACCTGATTATATATTAAAAAAAGATAGATTCGGCTGCTGTTTCCAATCTATACGCGAATAATAGTATCATGTTCGGAGACATCAAGTTTATCCTGTAGGTGTTTTGGCAATTGATAGGTTGGAAAAACGGTCATCTCGTAATTACAAATATTATCTTGGATATTGATACAGTTAAGAGGATTTACCTGGATTGTGGGCGGATCGGTTTCTTGCAATCCCTTCCCTCCAGCGGTTCAAGGAAGAAAAAAAAAGGAGAAGCGAATTTTTTTAATCACACCGTGGACAGATTTGGGACTCAGTCTTTTCCCATTCTAGTGGCGCCTGGGTAATTTATCATGTTGCGACAATTCAATTATGTGTAATTGGGTTGTGGACACGCGCTGAAATGAACAAAACCTTAACCCAACGTCTTGTTTCGAGAAGGCTTTGTTGTTTGATTTGTCGAATTTCGTCTCGTCGCAGCCGGATAAGTTCTTTCCTGCACTCATTTTTTTTCCCAGCTAGCGACCAGACAAGCGAATTTTCTTGAATACGTTTCGTGACGTCAAACTCGACTCACTTTTGCGTTCCCCTGAAATATGGACGCTTTCTAAAGGGTGAAAATTGCTTCAGCATTGGTTTGAAAGAGTTTGAAAAAGAAATCACTGGAGAGGCAGGGGAAGGTCAATCAGTTTGATAATCTGAATGTCGAAACTGTGCTATCATAACCATACGGTAGGTTAAGTTAACCACTTCCTGACCATGCTCGACCCGTTTGCCGACCACTGCCGATTTCCCCTGGTAACATATACCGGTACAGAATAATCCTGGGCACCAGGCAATATCGACCAATGGTTTTATTAATGGCCACTGGTCAAACTTGACCCTCGTATGCCTTGACTGTTGCAAGTATACGGCAATGGTATGGATATTGCATTACTGAATGTACTGGTGTTCCTATGTGGGTCGGTTTGGTTCAATTTTGAGGTTTTGATTGTTCGTCTACAGCGATTTTCGACTCTTTTTTTTTAACAAATTAGGCCGTGAAAATAAAGGAGCAACAAACCGGTGAAAAAGGTAATTTTTTTGGTTCCCAGTTTGATTTTTTATTTTAGGAAAACGTCCCTCTTTTGCTGCAATCAGTGTCCCGATTTTGCTCACTGATACTCAAGCCTGTTGAACTCTGTCATGCATCCTACGCCGCCCTTGGCAACGCCATTGCTCTGCAGTTTTTAACTCTTCCCTTTCCGTTGCCTTTGATAAACTCCTCCTGCTATAACAGCAATGCTTTTTGACATTTTTTCTTCTGTTCGCAGATGACGAAAGGACTTTCTTCTGCCGTATGAACACATCGCGCAACATGCGCCGTAAGGATCACTGCACTGACAACAAGGTAGGCCAGTGCCCATGAGATTGAATTAATTTGAAAATGAAAACCGTAAATAAAAGCCGGGTGTATTTTAATGGGGGGGGGGGTGCCATATGAAACTTGCCAACAGGCTGTAACGCAAAATGACTGTACTGTATCCCCCTTCCTTTCATCTTCATTCGTCGTTCTTCGTTTTTTTATTTTGCCAACCGTGAGACCATGATTTTGCCGACAAAACTAATCAATGGGAGGGGTTGACTCCCCGACCCCCTCTAGCAACGCCCCTTATTCGTGCCGAGCTCTTCAGGCGTTTTTCTCCCCCAATAATTTCTTACAGTCATTTAGACACCAGTTTGATGAAAATCAAGCATACCCGTTCTCGCCCATTTATTCCAAGACAGGTCAGCCAAATACTGTGTGCTTTTCCCGGGCCGACACGTTTAGGGCAGTGAACTACAAATATCTGAATATGCATGCCAAGTTCCATTGAAACTGACATCTCCATGGTTGATTTTATGCAAGGCTAAAAGACTGAATAGGATGTCGCCCGTTTTGCGCGCTGAACGGCCTCTCTTTCTTTCTTTTTCAGTTCTAAATTTTCAACTATTGTGACAAAAGCCCAGGTTAAGTTGTGACCCAAACTTTGACTCTTCTCAACTCAATCAATTTCCTGGTCACTAAGCAACAAAACAGGTTCAATTAACCCATTTTGAGATATAAGATGAACCAGGAATTGATTCTTTCCCTCGGTGTTGGGTCAGCAATACCCAGTTTTGGGTAACTGCAGTTTTCACCCTCCGTTGAATTAAAATTGAACGTGGCCAATGATTCGACGAATCAACAATACCGGTCGCATGACTGCGTTGTTAAACGATCTTAGTGGTCCAATGAAGTCGAACACGCGTAATTTGTGGTGAGAATTAACGGAAATTGAACATGTTCTTCATTTGTTTCTGTGTGCTCTTTTATGCCCACAATCTCATTTTTCGGAAGGCCGAATCGTACTTTTCCCCAGTAATCTACTCAAATGGGCCTAATTCTTCGCTTGGACACTCGCCTTTAAAGTGAACCGAAGACAAAGGCCAATCGTGCCTATGTTATAACATGCCCCTGCGTTGTCCCTTTGCAGCACAGTTCCGGGCATCACTTTGTTTATCATGTTACCGCGGAAGAAAGAATACTTGACATCCTTTTTTTGTTCGATGACAGAATCATGTACTAATTGTCTATTGCTACTGAAGATCTGTCCCCTCGGAAGTTTTGTTTTATTTTGGAGAGCCAATCGTATACGAAATATCAGACACAACAAAGGAAACAATAAAGGCTTCAGGAAGTAAGATTGTGCCTGTTATTGCGTTCGGAATGGATGTTATTTTTTTAATCTGAAATTTGCTGGACATGACATGGTCAACACTCGATACTGAAGCCCGTAATTTGTTTGCAAGAATGCTGGTATGGTCGTTCTTCTAATATGGAACTTCGAACTCATGAGGCAAATGCGCATGTGCTCGACCTCTTGTATCCGTAGAAATTGCCACTGCAGGTAACTTTAATTTGCTCAGTTTCACTCCACATAATTAAACTTGTATTGTGGTATGAATTCCGTGTAGATGGTCCGCATTAAAGGCCGGTTTAGGATCCTTTGGTCGGGCTGCTGTTACAGCTGGAACCAGGTTGAGCCCGTGTTCACCGCCGTCTGCAGCCCCGTGGAGACCCTCACACCGATCTCGGACGAGATGGTGCCCCTCAAGACCTCCATGTTCACCACCGAGCACGGCATGGACATGGTGCTGTACGACGCCTCATCCAAGTGAGTATGTAACAAAGTCGTATTCATGCCGATGCTTAAGAATGCGCTGACGGCTCTGGGTGAATCTGATGACAGATCTATAACTTGCTCTTGAGTTTGTTATTCGAACCGCGGTTTTTGCCTTTAACCACCATGAGTTAGGTTGTCAGAATGGCTTGAATGTGCTTCTTTTCTTTTAACCCTTTTGTGATTGGCATTTTCATAGCTCAGTATAGAAATCTTAAATCTTGGTATCAGTACTTTTGCTGGAAAACACTCCGGACCAGCCTCCGTCTACATCCATGCAAATTTTATTTGACCCTGCGTTGTGGCCAATCAGATCTGACTTCAGACTCTGTGAGGTCATCTTAGACACGCTGGTAGGCCTATGACTATGCCTACAGCGATTGGTCGAGGGCCTTGTCGCTACAGTGACCTCCACGAGGGATTGCCTGGGGATACAGAAGGGGATTATCTCCGCCGGTGTAAAGTCCAGACGGACTATCCTCCTCATGCATTGGCACGCAAGGAAAGGAAAAGATGCGCCGTCCCATAAGGAACTACGACAGCCAAAATTCACAAACTACAATTTAGTGGAATCATTAAGAAATTGAAAACACTGTTCAAACAAGAACTGCAAACCACGGTGCGGCCCAACAGTTACGAGTTGTCCATACCGAATGAAAGTCAAATCTTCAAGTACACACGTGCCGTTGGTATATACCAACCGTCGATGTAAGAATAAGATGGCCGAGTCTATATAACGAGTCGTCACTTTTACTTGGCAAGTCGAGTATCTGCCAACAGCTATGGATGACTGGCATCCCAGCGGGTGTACATTTTTGGTGTCAGTTTCAAGCCGTTTCCATCTCTGCACCGGCCGTACAGTGCACTCAACCCGAGTACATGAAATCAACTGATAATCATAGGCTGACAGAGCCATGCAACCTCGAAACCTAACCCGCTATCATGCAAACAAACGCAGTATGTGACACCACCAACGCCGCGTGTTGTGCTCATCGATGCATTATAAAAATTATCCCCTGGTGCTGGAATCTGTTTCCTGCATGTTCCTCTGTAATGGTTCCATCGAAACATGAATCTGTGGTGTACCCCCATAGTTATAACATTCTGACTGACAGGTCAAAAGTTACACGGCGTCTTCCTTCCATGGTGAACAAAGAACGACAACGCAGGCGGTACCCCTAGACCTACAACTTGGTTGTGAAGTCTTCGTAAAATACCTCTTTAATGATAAATGCCTTCTGTATAACCCAGTGGATCTGGAAGTGCATCTTTAATGAAGAAGTTTATTGCTTGGATAGATTTATTTTGGAAGTGTCCCTCTCACGCCCTTTTGGTTGAAAATCAAAAGAACAAACTCATTTTTGGGGGGGGGTGGTTAAGTTTATATTGTTTTGCCATTGACACCTTTAACCTAGACCTTTGTTCCAGCCGCAGTTTCCACCTACATGTGTAAGGTATGATATCACATTCCAACAGAAAATGGCGTGTTGTTTAGAAAAGGCGGGAGTCGTCATTGTTTCGGGTTGGGGTTGTTGATGCACAATCCACAGGCATTCTCTCTCTCTCTTTTTTTTAACATTTTGCGAATGTTGAGGGACATAGCTGTGCATTCACCCCGGCTTATACGAGACGCCTCGCCTCCCTGAGAACAGACTACACATGCAGTGTTAAATCTCTCGGTCTGTTTTCACAAAATAAAGACATTTTTATAAATTTTGTCACTGAAATTTATACGACTAACTTCGAATTCATCTAAAGACTAGAACACGCAAATGCTGTAATGAAATTAGCCACTGGTCATTCCACAGTCAGGTTCAGTGGTCTATCTTTTCGAACATTTGTCCGTTCGATTCCGTTAGATTTCGGTGGAATTCGTCTCACCTAATGATTTTGAAGGTTGGACAACCAATCAGAAGCACAAGAAGAACCAAATCGGCTGTTTGTGAAAGATATGAAAATATGAACACATTTTGCTTTTAATAAGCATAGGCCTATTTAGTTCTTGCATGACATGGAAAGTTTATATACTTTCATTTGCCCATTCACGGACTTCTTCCATTTGCTAACGCACAAAATCGTCGAAGAACTAAATAGACACAGTTAACAAGTATGGAAAGAAAACGTGTAATTTTGTTTATTTTGAAGTCAGAGACCTATGCCAACAGTGAACTCCAAAATGACGCACACACACCTAAAATCAATATGAAGTAAAAATGAACAGATGAAAACTTACAAATACCGAAAATAGTACACAATCGTAAATGGTCCGAAATGACGAAACTGTTTCATCTATCGTTGCGTTCAGCAATCGCAGACGACGAAAACAAAATAATTGACATTCACGAAAAAATATGGTAACTGTATGAAAGTGTTTGAACGGTGCAGAAATGAGCGACCAAAGACGAAATTAAACATTGGGGGATGTGAAAGGTCGTGAATTTTAGGGACGAATTTGAAGTAAACTGTTCTTTAAAGTTGAACGGACAAAATGAAAATGAGCAAATTACCAGAGGATACGAGGCGCTTCATGCTCACCGGGCAACAAACAAAAAAATCCCCCTGAAAACCACCATAGCTCCCTGTGGAGTATACACTGGCGCAAACGATAAAAACAACAGCCATCTTTACCCTTAATGTTTGGCCTACCCATTTTTACTTTACTGAACAGTTGCTGACTTAACAGAATCATGCATAGGGAATGTAGAACAGTAATGTCTGCAGACATTTTATTGTATCAATTCGGATCATTTTCGTCAGTCTATCTGAAGTTGACTCGGATACGCGTTGACGATGTAGACATCTCCTGACTTTAAGCACCTACGGGGATGCCCTTGATTCACGCCTTTTAATCACTAACCATACATTATGTTAGTACATGTCTTGTGGCCTGTCTTCCCAGCCTGACAACAGATTTTGCCCCATTGTGATTATCATAATCTTTAATATCATCATTGTGGCCAATCCGGTAAAAATTTTCCCCTAGTTATATTTTCGATTTACACTCATCAGAAGTTATCTGGTATGAGACAGCAAAAGGCTCGCCGTGGCTTTCGTGGACGGTGAAAATTCCAGTTTGAGGCATATTTGTTCTAAATCAAAGGTACAGAGTTTCGGAATTAATGGCCTAGATACGCGATGGAAGCTTGCGGGTTACTGCTCCATTTAGCGCGTGACCTACAGTCTGTCAAGGGATGTCGGGTGGTCTTTATTCAGGTTAGGGAACCAAACCTCGGAATTTATGTTCAACATTCTCCTGAATCGATTGTCGCAGTTAAAGGGCAGGCGAACCCTGCTTCGTTAAAATTTGGCATTATAAACTTAGGCACTTTGAAGCAAGAATTTTGAAATAAACGAGATGGCATTTTAAGAAGGCTCAAACTGCAGGTAATATCAATTATTGATTTGGAAACGGTCGCCCTACTTTCTCATAAAGCCATCGGTAACCTGCGATACATTCTATCCATACAGATGACATCAATTTCTGCGCACCAGAATGTGAGTGCCACGTGCAAGTAAAAAACAGGGATGTAGAAAAATACACCAGAATGATGGGTGCTTGAAATGTGCCCGTTGTAACTCACTTTCGCTTTGGTCGAACCTTTACCCGTTCAGTTATTTATAGTCAACAGCAATGACCGGAATACGAACAAAAAAAAATTCCATTTTCGATTTCGTTTTGTTTGTGCACCTCAGCGTGTTTTTCCACCTGGGCTATGAAGTAAGCGAGGTGTGTGGGATGTCCTGGTACGCAATCGTACATCCGGACTACATCGAAACGGCCCGGAAACATCACCAACAAAGTAAGTCAAGAAAAACTGAAACCCAAGCCCTGGTAAGCAGACGAGCGATTCAAACCAAAACTGTTACTCTGTCGTTTTTGTCGTGAGTAGGTATCTTAGGATTCTTCGTTTGCTGAAGTAGACCTAATAGACACAGGTATGTTACTTCTGCAGAGCCAACAGTGGCTTATCCGGGATTAAGGTGGATGGGGGTAACCATTTTTTTTTAAAAACAATGGTCGATTTTTCAAACGTAAACAATTATCTCTAGCTCTCTCAGGAAGGTGCAAGTACCAATTTGAAAGTGTTGGCGATCTGCATTCCTAAACGGTAACATGTCTTGGGCAACAAATTACCTACCCCACCATCGCCCTCGGGATACATCACTGTTATTCAGTATGGGGAGTATTCAGTATTTGAATCACAATTCTGTTCAGATCTCTTGAAAAGCTCACAGAGGCAGCCGACTTCATTGCACTTGAATTATTTGCGTAGTGTTATTTTAGCGAGGAATCCAGTGCCGTGGTGTATACATAATTTATCACCATAGGCGGATATTTGGATGTTCGCTGGACTAGTGGGCAGTTGTTAGCATGTGGTTGTTAAAGGGCATCGAATTCCGAAGACTCACAAGTCTTAATACCGTGAATATTTCAGGATCAAACTAGTGGTCGTGAGGGGACAGAAATCAGTTGATGACATTTGGATAACTTATTGCTCGTAAAAGAAGCTATTGCATTGGAAATCATGAAGTTCATCTGTAGACAATTGAACGGATTAAAGGTGGAACCAGGTAACGAATGTCATCATGTTTTCTTCCACTCCAGGGACCGGGTTGAAGCTCACAGCCCGACTCAATCCCCAAGTTACATTCCTGAGTCAAAAGCGACAAGATATTTGCGTGTTCTCGATATGTGATTTACGGCTTGTGGTTTTTTTTTAGCTAATATATAAATTTTGTTCAAGTTTGAAATTACATCCAGCTGTAGAGTATTCAAGGGAGAGAGTACATGCAGTGAAGGACCATTTCCAAACTTTTCTTTCCAGGTTTTGTAGGGTTGGCGTGTTTGAACTTTCGCTATCGTGAACACTTTATGGGGACCATAATGTACATACTTCAAGGTCTCCGCGTTCAAATTCATCAGGAATGTGGCCAAATTCGTTTCAAAATGTACGCATGCGGACGGCTTTTCTGACGCTACTGACTCTTTTCTTGACACCGCCCCCCGTTTTTTATTGCGTTCCGTTTGTTTGTAAACAGATCTGATTTGCTGACACGTCCAGAACAGACATTGCGTCATTCAGTTAGCGCCAAATCGATTCGGTTTTGGCACATCTTCAGTCAGTCGTAGGTGAAGCCCCCTAAATGTACCAGAATGATTTATTCCGACATGAACAAAATATGTATTAACTATGTTTGTGCCAGACAAGATAACCTGTATATTACTTATTCCAAGTTCGTATATCCACGGTCATAAATTTTGCTGTAGTTTGCTCAAGGGGACTGTAAACGGCACGTGCGCTCCACAACATAAATGCGGAGTTATGCCGATATTATAAGCTGTGGTTATTCCCGCAAAGACAACTTCAAGGAAAGGAATTATTTCAGTACATTTCCTGCAACCCAAACGACAAACGGGATACTGTACCCCGAAACGTCAGAGCCAGTATAAATTTCCGGGAAGAAAAAAATAACCAATCAAGCCGTAATAGGACAAACATTGGGATATTTGACTGGGATAACTGGGTATATTGGGGTAGGTGGCAGGATTCTTGAGCTACGAAGGGAAATACCCATCCACGTTGAAAAATACGGAATACGGATTTGGCTGTTTTGACGAGGACATTGCTGAGAGATTAAGTCCAGGGAGCGCGTGTTATTACAGTGACCTCTGAAACGCTCTGAAGCTGGGCGAGTTGAAGTGGCTTGAAAAGAGCAAGTAAAAGTTGAAAACGAGCCAAAAAAAAAGTACTTTTGCATTTCCCCGATTAAAGAAAGTGTCAAGGTGCAAAGTCAGAAGACAATCATGGGCAACTTTTGTTAGTTTTGTCCTTCCCTTTTCTTTTCTTAAAAGATCCACGTGGATCTCTCTCTCCCTCTCTGTGTTTGATCGGCCAATTTTTTGAAATGCCAAAGAAAATTAGGAGAGATATTCCCGCATTTAGACCTTTACACAAGAATCTTGCATTTTGGAAGGCACTTGACTACATTTTAAAAGATGATGAAAATACAGTTCTACACTAAATGTCATGACAACTGTCATTTTTCTTTGTCAGAGAATACTTTCACAAGCATGTACTGTTTTCTTGGCCCCAATGCTGATTTCCCCCAACGCAACTTTTCGTTAAACCCGATAACTTGGCTTTAATGACAATAAGGAAAAGGGTGCATTCAAATCGTAAAATGGGGCTTTTCCCCATGTCTGTCCCCCTCGATGAACTGCTACTTCCTCCAGGGGCACTTCGTTGGTGATTTGATGTAACAAAAATAAAGACACATGACGCAGTTGAATCTTATGCAAGGAAGTAGCCACAGATTGTTTTGCGGTATGTGGCGCATTGCAGTGCTGTATACCGGTTGTCTTCTTGTCGTTGGGACCGAGTTGTGAAGGTTTTCCCATTTGCGGTATGCGCGACTGCATCTTTCAGCTTGAAAAAAAAAAGACTGTTACAGACAGTTTTTTAAAATGATTGCAGGAGGAAATTCTTTTTTAGCTGTTGGTCTGGTATATAACGTGCACAAAATGGTGCAGATTGGCCAGCCACAGAGTGCCATAATGTCATGATCTGCGCGAATAAAAACACTGAGCGGGTATCGAACCACGCGAGGTCTGACGGTTGAGTTTTCTGCGCTAAGAGCTCGTGTAAAGACCATTGCAGCGTCACTCCACTGACCCTGTTTCTCTGTTTTGCCTCGTCTTTTCCCGTTTTCGGAGCAGTGCTTCAGCCCAGCATCGGGACGGCCGCCAGCCGTTGCGCCTTCATCCTACGGCTGCTACGGAAGGACTCGGGTTGGCTGACTGTTAGCGTGACGGCGTGGCTCGACCGGGACAGCACGGTCAACCACGCCGCTGTCATCATGTGTCAAAACCTGGTTATCAGGTGAGCTTTCTTGTTAGTAGTATAGCGTAACCGCGGTAGTAGAGTGGCAGGTTGCAACGGAATGGAGATTTTAAAAGCAAACCCGGCACGCTGAAATATAGAAGCAAAAGTAGAAAGGTGAAAATGGTTTGAACGTGGGGTGAAGATTCAATTTTGCAATGGGAAAACCAAACCCTGACTGTACGCACCTGATTTGTTGGCCATTTCACCGTAATTATGAATACACAGTGTTTAGAAAATGTAATCTGAAAATAAGGGTTAAGTAAGTTAAAACTATAAATTCCAACACCGTCCTCGAGGCTCCATCTTTAAGGGTGTTTTGCACTGATAAATCATTCGTATTTCTGCTGTCATGAATAACTGAAGACCTTTGATGTCAAAACAAAAGCCAGTGCTTTGCACATAGCTAAAAGTATTCCTTTACCAAATTAATCCAATTAATGAATGGACGAGCTCTTGGGGGGCATTGAAGGTGATTCATTCTCTGTTGTGGTAAATATCAAAATGATATGATGTGAAGTCATTCATTATGATATCATTACCCCAACGCTAATTTCGGACCAGCACTCAAACTAAAAACCAATGTCGCAAACTGCTCACTGACTGGGAAAACTGAGATATACTTAAAAGATGGAGGGCCTGACGTTTCGATTCCAGCAGAATTCCTCTCAAAGGAAATGCAATGGGGAACAAAGAAATCTGGCAGGAAAGCATCTTAATGTAAATCCATATCCTCGTGTTTACAGGCAATGGTGATGTAGGTCTTCACGGAGAAAAAAAAACTATTCATTTTTGTGGGTTTTGTCTCATAAATTATTTTCTTTTTCTATAGAGAAGACGAGATCGCTATGTACGAGTCGCAGGCCCTTCATGAATCCCTCGCCCGCCGGTCTGCCTCTTGTCTCGTTTCACCGAGCCCCGCTTCGGCCTCGGGTTCAAGCGAGAGGTTCAGCTGCAGCGCAGGAGATGATGTTCCGTCACCTTGGCCGGACACCTACCAGCGACCGGAGGCGGCACCCGCTTGCCCCACCGACTCCTCGCCGGCGTATGGATACGAAGGCCTCGGAGGTCAGACACAGCGGACGGGGCAGCCGTACCAGGGGGAGACCATCCCGTACCAGTATCTGGACGACCGAAGGGGGAGCGCCGAGTGGGGGTATGACGGTGGCGGCTGCTACTACCAAGGAACCCCATTTGTTAACAACTCAGCATGCCAGGAGAAGATGGCGAGTGGAGGATGGGATACGTCAGTTACCGGGGGTTCCCGTCACCTCGCCAGGAGGGACATTTATCATGGGTCTGGGAGTTACGGGCCTTATTCGTCCGTATTAGTTGGGCCTGCAAGGACCGTGCAGTCATTGCGTCCCTCCTGCTCCCGCAAGGAGTGCCTTGCGGACAGGGGCGGGGTCGACTTTGTCGCGTCACGGCGCGGTCCGACAATCGACGCCGGCACCCTCGGAAGCGACCCTTGTCCGGCCCTTAGGAGGGCGGTCCTCGAGTGGGCTCGGCGGTTAAAAGCCAAGAGGCAAGTCATGGCAGCTTACAGGAACCAGGAGCCGTGCTTTCCGTCCACAAATGAGGCCGAGAAGGGCCGAAAGAGGTCCTTCCGCGAGACTGTCTCAGTGTCCCCTGGTCCTTACAAAGCCGAAGTAGACTACACACCGTGTGGAGGTAGCTTCTCCTGTAGCAGCCCTCCTACAAAACGCCGATTGGACAGTTCTTACACGGTTCCGGAGACACACCAACCGCATATTAATGGACATCCGAGCTCCAACGGCGCCGTGGTGATTCGCGGTGAAACAGCCAACAAGAACGAACTGCACGCAATCCCCTGGGCAGGGCTGCCACGGCAGCAGGAGCTCATTTGGTGGACGGATTCCGGGAGGGGTGGGGTGCACCATGTCAGTGTGCCGGACAGCATCCTCACGCCCGAGTCTTCCCCGAGCCACGATGGATCCTCCCCGGGGAAACTGAGGCCCGCGTCTGGTACGCTCTCGGCATCCCCACCAGAGACCGGTGGACCTGCAGAAGGCAACCGCCCGGGGGACGAGCGGCCTGGTGAGGAATCTGAGCCGAATGTCGGTACCCTAGAGGCCGCGGTAGGCAAGGCACTGTTCGCTCTGTCTTCGGATGAACTACGGCTTCTGGATCAGGCAACCCTCTCGCTACTGTGTCAGAACAATAACCCGTGTCAACCAGTGTTCCCGAAGAAGACAATTGTCAGTTCTGACGATGAGTAGAATTACTCAGACAATAAAAAAATCGATAGAACATTGCTCTAGATTAAAAAACAAACCGCAAATAATAAAGATCACTTGCAGACACCACTTTTTTTTTTTAAAGATTTTGAATTAATTCCCAATATTTTCAATATATTTAACACATTTGCCATGCAGATAATGAGATAAGATCATTGCTGAAAGAGTGGGAGATTGTGTGTCTTTTCGAGGCTGGGGAATCGTCGCAGTGAGAATTTTTTTTATAATTTATTTATTTTAGCATAGTTAGGAAAGATAGTAACGATGGTTTCTTCTACTGATTATGTCGCTTTCCAAGATTAAAACCATTCATTACATTTCTGTCATTCTCCAATTTGAATACACCCAGCCATCCCATAAAATCAGTGAAATTACTAAGAACACAAGAATATCGGAACATCCGCGCAACAGACGGCAGCAGGCCACTTTACAGGTTGAAGAAATTTGTGATTCAGGAAAAGGCTGAACTATATACTCATGCATATTGTTTAAGTTTTGTCTTCAAAACAATTATACAGGTTTCAACGGCGAACGCGGATTTGTTTCTTGCCTGTAAGTGGTCAGATTGCATTTTGCCTTTTTGCTAAAATCTGAAAGCTGTGGAGAGAGATATAAATGGCTGTAAGTGCCATTTCCCTGACAGTGTGATTTATTCTATCCAATTGGGTTTTTGGATAGTGGCGTATCACCAACTTACAGCAGTAGATTATTATATCTTTTTTCCAGTGATGCTCTGGCCCTTCTGTGATATCAAGTTGTGGAATTCCTGTCACAGAATAAGTCCATTCATGTATTTTTATAGAGAGCATTTACGTTACGATGGCGGGACATGGCGGGCACGAGGCAAGTTGCCCACGGGACTTGCAGTCTTTTTTAACGACAACGCCAACATTTCATACACGGTATGTCACCAGTGCTTCCGTCAGAGTTGAGGATGAAAACTCATGAAAACGCCATTGACTGAGTGGCCGAAAACTGGACTCTGGGAAGACACGGGTAAATGGTCTTTTTACTTAATGGTATAGATTGCCTCTTCTTTCCTCTCAAACTGCAATTTCTGTCCCCGCTAAGCATGGATTCCGGTCCTTGTAACGTTTTCAGTAGTCTGTCTTTTTGCCAAGAATATGTTTTCTATTGCTAGCCCGATAGCTTACCAGCGTAAATAGCTTTCGAGTTGCTTGAATTAACTTTAATATTAAAGATGGACAAAAATTCTTGAAATAAAAACCACAGACTGTTCCTTGCTTTCGAAGTTGGTTTTATGGTTCATAGCGAGAAATCGAGTTTGTTTGGATTGTAAAAATCAACTTTGCAGAGGACTAAGAACTTCAAATACTTCACAGGTGTGACTTTGCTTCCTTTGTGTTGTGATTTGTGCCTTTTTCATGGACAGCCAGTAAAGACAGTAAAGAAAAGACCGATATTTTATCATCATAAAAAGTGATTTGTATTTTTGTACGCAAAGGGCTCGCCAGGGAGCGAGATGAAAACACCTTTCGTAATGTTTACTGTCGGGCCGCGGTTTTTTCATCACAAACTTTTTTCTCGAATAAGACGTAACATATTATTTTATTCTTTTAATCCGAGATAAAAAGTCAACACATTCAAGAAAGGGGAATTTCATAAAAAAATTGTCGTCCTGATTTCAGTTTTTTTTCCTGCGGAGTCTATACCCGAGCCGACGCGCGTATTAATCGTGTTTGTTTTCAAATCCACCCTGTCTACCGAACAGATTGCGAGGGCACACAAATTACGGGCCGATATAGGGGGGGCCGGATCCAAAGTCCAACCCGCCAAGACGTTTGGACCGCAAGACGCCACTCAACGGCGAAGGGCGGCCAGCAGGTACAGGCTTTTAACCAAACTGACAAATTTTGACAAATTATACTTCTTGGTTAAGAAGGCCAATTAAAGGCCTTGATGGGCGATCATCACAAATCAGGGCTCTCAAGCTTCAAGGAACTGGTCCCCTCCGCCCGAGCAAGTAGAGTCCCTTCCTCGACCCTCCTGAAATGCCGGGGCCGGCGAGAGTGGAGTGCCCGTCCGCACACTTATTAATCTCGGGCAGTCCGCCGGCGATGGGCCGGTTTTACAGCCCTGCGAGTAATTCCGATTTTGCCTGGATACTGCAAAGACGCTCCGGGGAAAAGAAATTACAGCAGGAGGTCACAGAAAAAAATATCTTGGGGGAGTCAATGCAGTCGACTCGAACTGAGCATTCGGTCGGTAAAACGAAGGGGAAAGTTTCTTCTCTCACAAGTGCAGACGAATAGCGGTTAATAAAATACAAACTCGTTAGACTACTACCGTAACTGTCCACCATGTTAAGAGACCATTGTGTTTGGTACAGAAATGTTGGGGCACTTAAAATCCAGCTTTCCGCCCCCTCCCCCCCAAAGTATGAGTTATAATTTGTTTCCTTAATAATTAACCATGAGAAAATCTCACTAGGGTTTTACTCCTAAATGCCGGACAGCGGGGCAAGGCTATCTGAAAAAAACCTTTGCCGACGATACGGCAATTGATTAATTGGTGGAGTTCGTTAGCGCGCTCTTTTCTTTGGAACAAGGCCCCTGGCTTGAAAAGAAATAACAAGGAACCGTAATCGTGCTTTTGGCTCCTTGCAAGAAATCTCCACAGAGGAGCTATAAAGCGAGCCCGAACTTGACAAAGACTGTGCTACCTCGCTATACTTTACTTACTGATGTATCTTACCAGCGCTTAAGCATTCGCCCAAAGCGAATGTTTTGCCATTTGGTGTTAGTGAGGGGTTTTCTGCTGTGCAGGGGGGGGGGTTAGCCTTAATAGTTGAAAGAAAATGTTTGAACAATGTGGCCCAAGCTTTCCGCGGCGATCTGGGCTAGACTCACTTTACTGATGGGAGCTGGGACGGAAACTGGGTTCACATCTCCTTAACAATAGTCAATTCAAAAAACATAACCAGACGAAGGTTAATGATCTTTTTTGGGGGGTGTCACTTCTCTTCCTCTATCCGAAGAAGGTAAAGAGCTCCAGATTTAGCCTCATTCTTTCTGAAAGACCACATTGGTTTATCTTCGAATTCTTTGCCCCTCCTCCCCCCAAATTTCGCTGGATCCGCCCCTTGTCTCTCCTTATTGGTCGTGTGAAAGAGCCATACAGCGGGCCCGTTGTTTAAGGCGGTCTCGCACACTTCCGATTTTAAAGCCGAATTGGCTTCCTTCATAAATCGAAACAGTTGGGTTTTATTAAATAGCAAGAAGTCGGCTTGATTCGGCCTCCACTTTGTACCTAGCACTTAATCATTCTTGTTTCATTCCTAAGTTGTTCTTGCAAACAGCGAATTCGGGGCTGTAATCTCTCCCGATGCCATCAAGAATTTTAGTCGGGATAGATCTGGGTATTCGTGGCAATTATTCGGGAGTATTATGAAACCGTCTGTAACCATTCCATTCACATCGCTAAAACCACCGTGTTAAATAAAATCTCAGTTGGGGACGGCAAGCGCAGTGGGGGGAGGGGCTTGCCACTCCCCTGAAGAAGAAAAAGTAACTGAAAATGAGGGGGAAAAGGAAAAGGAGGCAGAGGGTATAATTTATGAAGTAGAGGGTATAATTTATGAAGTAGAGGGTATAATTTATGAAGCAGAGGGTATAATTTGGCAACGGGCCCACAATACAGCTGGGCCTGTACGCCCTTATAATACACTTTTTCTGAACAGCGGCTGAACGTCAAATTGATGCACAACTTCCACCCCTATTTTCAATTTCTCCACAGCGAGTAATAACCGCTTTACCCGCTTCCAGAAGAAAATCATGGCCACACGCATGGTGACCTAGTGGCGTAGTTTTACAGGACCATTTGGAGTGCCGTGGTTGCTAGATATTACAAACTTCAGTTTTTGTCGAGGAGGCTTATGCAGAGGGAAGAAAAATGCGTTGCATGGAGCAAACATCGCCAGTCAGGTTGCCCCAAATGAGTCTATTATTGCATGCTATTGACATTAGATACGATCAAGCAACAACATTCTTGAACAGCCTGCAAGCTGATATACAGATCAGGATTCTGTATCCTTCTTCCAATCGTTCCTTCTGCGTGGGTGTATACTGCAGACAGGAACACGTGCTTTGGCGCCGAAAGTCAATTAAGACGAGCGAGTTTCATATCAGCATAAGTCGTGAACTTTGATAACGAAAGCGCAATTTCTGGTCCCTGGGACTAAGACTGAATAGCTAAATTCAAGGTTCACTCTTATAGCGTCATGATAACTGACTTTGGCAAGCCTCGAACCATGCCTATATAATGGCTGTTGGATATTTGTAAACTTATCATACAGAATCATTTTTTTTCTCGCGGCAGATATTTATATTTCGGAGTAGGCCTAGTAACCTTGCACAAAAAGGTTCCCGAAAGACTAAACACCCTCTTTTAACGAATTTTCCATGGTTGTTTGATCTTGTTTTTAGAATTGTCCATACATAGGCCGTACCTAATGAATTTTCCTCAGGCTACGGATACAACTTAGAAAGTTTTATACAACTTGCCTACATCGCGTACGGGCCTAAAAAAGAGCATGCTTTGTGCAAATCATATTTTGTTTGTCTTTCGCATCCATCTCCGAGGTCAGGTATAATTTTCAGCCTCCTTTTTCCCTCAAATATTTATACCGACCATCCAATACAATTTTTTCAAAATTTACATTTATATTCCTGCATTCCCTCGTATGCATGCATTTTGCATTGATCAGACATCCAGCGACTGTTGGGAAATCAAAAACAGTAGGAAAAAAATAATAAAGCACTGCATTTTATGCAGTTAGCCGACGACTGTTCCGCTTTCCTGTTAGCATGTAAATCCCTCTGGGTTTTTTGGGCCATCTCACAGCCGATGGGGGAGGGGATAGCCTGGCCAAAACCTCTCTCGACCGGGTCTTCTTAAAACACACTCGTTTCATAAAGTTACTATTATAATTTTGTATGACAAGACGGCATTTTAATCATCGACAGCCAGCACAGCCAGGAATGCTAAAGAGCGCCCTCTCTAATTTTGCATGCAAACATGGCAGCCCTCATGCTCACCTCCATGCTGTAGTTGTAACTTGTACACTACATGTACATTGCTTTATTCAAGTTCAAGAAATCAACTGAATTAATAGGTGAAAGGTAGGCTTGCATTCTTCAGCCCATGTTTCATTCGACTTTGAAATTGCAGGGATAACCCATGTGAAAAAAAATTGCACGTTTCTTTGCAATTTTTGTTAACATCTGATTAATTATGAATATTAACGAGTAGGCTAAAGCCCTAACCAGGCCTCGGATCGTTCATGTCATAAAGTCTGAAAGTAGGCCAGAGGGAGTGTGACGCTTTTTGCATTTTTTAGGAATTCACCTACAAATTTGGTGTCATTGAAAAGCTCATGAAATGACGATTATAATAATGGTACTAAAATCATGTCAATAGCTTCTTCTGTTAGCGAGTTATGGCAAAATTAATAATAATCTTAAGAGGGTCATTTTCTGTCACCACTTCGGACTTCCATTTTCACACACATTGTTTCAAGAGCAGTGTTACATACATTTTGAAGAAAAAATCCAACAAATCTAGTACTTGTACCAGATGTACCAGAAAGAATAGCCCCACACAATAGTCCTTAACATTCTTAATATTTTTGGGTGGTGTATAGTTCGTGACTAAAGAGAACACAAACCTAAGTCTGTAAACAAGAAATGCACAGTGTCACATACTGTACATGTATACAGCAATGCGTGACATACCACTTGTGCATTCCTAATTTTGCACAAAAAGTTTTCTATTAATTAATCATATATCATTTTTTCTATTAAGTAGTTAATTTTAATTAGTTTTAATTTTTCTATGAATAAAAGAAATTTGTTAAAACTGATAAAAGCCATGGCATTAGCAGCCTATTCTCATCTAAAATTATTCACCAAAACTTTCATTCTCATTTTCAATTCAGACACCCTGGAAATATGTTACAATGCACACTCGGCCTTGGAACTTATTTTACAGACATAATCCAAAATGACACATTTTATAAAAGTTTTTTACAGTGGTAGTGTGACATGAAAAGGTGTCACAATTTTTATACCATTGTATTGGGTAATGTTCTAGGTTCCCAAACTTAATCTTTCTAGCCTCCTTTCAGTAGGTTTCCACCGAAAAATGTTCGAAGTTATGTTAAAGAAAATGGCTTTTTGATTCACAACTTCTCCGTAGAAGATCATTTTACTACCTTCAAAATACACCAAATTTGTCAAAGTTTGGTACCATCCAGAAACTTATTTCATTCTCTGCCTGAATCACGCAAGAATTTTTTACATGAACCAAACTTTCGCACATTGAAAATCAAAATGGCGGTGCCCATGATTGGGATCGTTCCATTAAAAAAAATATGCAACAGACAATTTTGACTTGAAATTGCATGCAAGTCTCCTGGACAAGTATATCATTGAAAAGAACAAGGTTTCTCCTTTAGTTTGATATTTTTTGGATCTTTTCTGTGTATGTGCTCTGGAAATCAAAAATGTAAAACGGTAAATTTAGTGTGGTAACAGAAAAGAAAGTCCAAAATCGTCCAAACGCTGGACTCACTATCGTTAGGCCCACCGAGAACTGTCAGACTGTGGGGTTTGTTGTCGGCTGCAGCATGCAGCGCGGCATTCGGTGGACAACAAACCCCACAGTTCTTGGGTTTGGGGGGCCTACTACTGCTTCTAGGCAGTGACATTAACCATACTAATGTTAGCAATAGGCCTATGCTCAGACATATTATTAGGGCGTCTTTGCAATGTTTGCAGTTTTGCAACCATACCATAGCAACAGACTTTTGAGTGAAGGGGATGAGTTCTGAAATGTGGGGGATGGTGTATTTTTAGACACCCCCCCTAGTTGTCACTGTAATCTCTCAAAACTGGTCAGTCCCCCCAAAATACCAAAGGCAACTGTCTTCTTTATTGCACTGACCATGTTTTTTTGGACATTTCGTATTGTAAAGTGTGAGAAAATGTGACTTTCTTACGGATACATGTAAACCACCCAAGCCAATTTGAATCCTCCATGTGTCATGTGTTAAAACAGTCACACTTTTCCCTCATCATTTCCCTCAAAACTCAAAGCCCTGCCCTCTTTTCACAACATTAACCCTACAGTTATTGAGCATTATGTCATAGTCACCTTCCTGATAAGGTCAATCCAGAAGTTACAATGTAGCTTTTCCCCCCATACATATTATAGGAATGGAGTCCCAATACAATCCCTGAAGAATGCAGGATATTGTGCATGTATTGTAGCTGTACCGGCACGTCCGAATCTCTTGTCTAGAGCTAGGTCTAGGTCCTCGCTCCAATGGAAATGCATGGAGACCCGCAGACAATAGACCTAGCTGTAGCCCTGGAAGCCCATTTTGGACACGGCCAAAGACTCAGTAATTGTTCTCCCCGTAACTTTCAGTGTACCCTACCGTACAGTGACCTATTCACTGATGATGACTGGCATAGGCTAGACTGCCACTGGACAGCTAGAAAGTTAATGGGATCCTGCAGAGATCAGGAACCAGTCTAACTATAGGCCTTCTACATGGACGTGTATGTACGTGCCCACCGCGAGCATGCCAAACACTGTGCACATTGATTTATGTTGAGTGAAATTTTCCCTCCTTTTTGGTTTGATAAAGAATTAAGTGTTGAAAATGAGAAGCTTCTTTTTAGTTGATTTTCGATTGGTCTGAAAACTACTCACTTCTTGTAACTCGCATCTCTCATTTCTCAGCCAGAATTACAAGTAGTAATCAGTCATCCTCCACTCAACATGGGTTTCTTGGGTTACTCAGATGTGATTCGTGATGGTGACAAGGCCATCGTTTACCTGGGCTATAATGCCATGATGCCACTGAAACTCAGCCATGGCACAGTCACGCAGACGAGGCGAGGTGCCCTGCGACATTCGGATATCATCGGCAAGAAGTACGGCTGTCGTCTCAGCACGCTCAGTGGCAAGGCAAGTTGTCCCACCTGCTGCTTGGGTGGCGTGAGTTCCGTATCAAGCCGCCACATACTTGTCACTAAACATAACATATTCCACGTCATCCTGTGTTTTGACTGAAGACAAGTCGATTCTGTCTGTAAAAAAATTGAAGAAGCCAGAGAAAAGGTTGTTTTTCAGTCAAAAATCTTTCTTAAATATTCAATGGAATAGAAATTTGAATATCTCAATATTCAATAAGTCAAATTGACTCGGCCTTTACCTCCCCGCCCCCTATTTCTGTGGTTTGTTGCAGGGTTATGTACATCTTCTGCAGCCTACCCCCGAGCTCTGGACCCTCAATCTGCCCCATCGAACCCAGATCTTGTACTTTGCCGACATCAGCCTCATCACCTTACAGCTGGAGCTTAAACCAGGCTCCGTTGTGGTGGAATCTGGTAAGAAACCCTGCTGCATCTTGGCGTTGCCCTGCATTGAGCCTAGATTCCATTTTGGTCGTAATGATCACTGGCAGCATGCAAACTGTCAAGGTGCAGACTGTCATGAAGGAGACAGCACGTGGGTCATCCCACAAAAAAATGAAAACTCCAAAGGTCATCACACGAAAAGGCCAGTGTATGAATGTTGGGGTGTTTTGATAAATGCAGCAAAGCAAGGCTTAAATGCATCTCTGTTGTGTGTTCACTCTAGTTATTGGGAAAAAAAATTGCAGAAAATATTTGTTGTCCTGCCTGGTATTGCTGGGGACCTCTTTCCAGCAAGTAACTTCCTCTGTATGCTTCCAACAGGCGGGGAACCTATACCACATTAGTCTTTGTACCTTCACAGGGTACCGAGCACCATTGAGGGAGAGTTAATAAGGTCACTCTCTCCAAGGTTTCAAGTGATGGGTTTTTGTTAACACCCACTTCTTCCATAACAGCCTCTGAGTTATAGGAGGACTGAATGACTCGGGACTGACTTGCGTCGACTTATGACTGACATATACCCTTTAGATTTGCTCTTCTTACAAACTAACAATCTGTCATCCCGCACAGGCACTGGAAGTGGCTCGGTCTCCCACGCCTTCGCTAGGACTATAGCACCAAGCGGCCACCTGCACACATTCGAGTTCCATGAGCAGAGAGCCCAGAAGGCCAGAGAGGACTTTGAGGAGCATGGCATCTCACACCTGGTCACCGTAGCTCACCGTGACGTCTTGGAGGTACAGTGCGCTTGTCCATTGTTTTTATAGTGTTGGTATGAGCTAAGGCTGAGTCCATTCAACAAATTCACCATTCCAAAATTCAATGTCCCATTTGAATTCCCACCAAAGCAGAAACAAGTATTCATGTTTTTACAAAAAGACAAAAACGAAAAGCTTGGTGTGGATGATGCCTATTAATGCTTGTGACCAATTTTCGGGAATGAAATAAGTAAAAACGTGTTTATGGTGACAAGTGGATGAAATCTCAGTCCGGCAGTCCATCTGTACAATGCTGTAATCAAGACCTCGTAAGACCATCACTAGACGCACGAGATCATCACAGGACCTTCAGTCTGAATTCAGGTCATGAGCTATTCAAATGAATTGCAACAAAAGCATTCCTTTGTCATTGTTCACCCTGTTACATGTGACTGGTCTTTTGTCTGGTCTTGTGACTGGTCTTGTGTCTGGTCTTGTGTCTGGTCTTGTGACTGGTCTTGTGACTGATCTGCTGTCTGGTCTTGTGTCTGGTCTTGTGACTGATCTTCTGTCTGGTCTTGTGACTGGTCTTGTGTCTGCTCTTGTGACTGATCTTCTGTCTGGTCTTGTGACTGGTCTTGTGTCTGATCTTGTGTCTGGTCTTGTGACTGGTCTTACAATACCTAATCTTAATATATTGTGTTGTAGCTTCTGTTGGAAGGCATACTTTGAGTGAAGCCGTCAAACGCCCGACCAGTTTAACGTTGAAGACAGGCACTAAATCTTACAGTCCATGTTCTTCTCCTTTCAACAGCAAGGCTTTGGAATCGACTTCACCGTTGACGCCGTATTTTTGGATCTGCCGTGTCCGTGGCGCGCTTTGTCTCATGCTAAGAAGATCCTAAAAAGGAGTGGTAGGTCTGAGGGAGCATCTCCGACGTTGAAATGGGAATGTTCCAGTGGAACATTCCAGAGCTCTTTATAGAGAGAATTGCAGCATGAGTGTCACAATTGTTGGAACCAAAATGGTGGATAATGCGTCCGTGACAGTTAGCACACAATAGCTGCATGCTCACACAACGGACAGCCATTTCGGTTCCAAAGTCCAAAGTTGGCGCTGCTCTCTATAAATAGCTCTTGACCATTCCACTGGATGGTCTGTGGGACTGTTCTGCAGGGTGTATGTGGCTGTTGGCATGTTGCATAGAGAATGGGAACAGTCCACAACGGAACATCTGTAATTGGGTCTGTGCCCCGGTCTAATCTCTAAACAAAATGTTACCAAAGTAGAATTATAGAGGTTTTTCATGTGACATGGCAAAGGCTTTCAGGAAGCATAGCATGTCTGTGGAGGCACGTGCATTTTCGACTCTGTGTATTTCTTTTGGCAATTTCATGTAAGGCAGAATGTTGAGAGACTTGGAAGGCGTGCGTGCTTCGGCGTTCATCTCTTTGAATTGAACGCTGAAAGTAAAAACTCCTGTGACTGGAGATCCTCTGTCTCTTGTAAGTAAGCACGAATGTATGAATCTACACTGCATGTGTGCATTTGTGGTCGTCTCGAGTGCAGGTATGGTTCAATGCGAGTAAAATGAAAAAAAAAAGTGTGCGTCTAAAAGCAGCAGGTGTTAAATAAGGTACTCGGACACTGCATCCCACTTCTCTGTAGCAGAAGTGTCACATACTTACATACGTTACATGCACTGTAGAGGGGACTGTTCCGAGGAATACTCCTCCACAGGGCACATGTACTCGAAAATGATTAAACAGTCCTGTGGAATATTCTGTGGACTTTCCCGAGAACAATCCCGAAATTCCAAATTTGGCAAAGCCATCTTCAAAACCACATCATATGTGATAATGCTTGAGACAGTATTAATCTCACTTGATGTTGAGCATTTTTAACTTTTACAATTTTTATTTCTTCCTTCTCTGGTAGTGTATCGTTCTGGCTGTAAAGACTTTTTGGTCTTACCCTGGCATCCTCAGCTGCCAATTTTTTTACGTCAGTGGTTTCTATGCCTCACCAGCAAAGCTGTGACCATGAATAATAGAGGACAGTTAGGCCCCCGAATTATCAAGTGTCCCTGATTGACAGTTGTGTATAAAAAAAGACTTCAACAAAAAGCAAAAGTGAAAGTACAACAAAAGAAGAACAACAAGGTCCCAAGTTGCAGGCAAATACACACTTGCATGTTTGGTAGGGCTATTCCTGTTAGTGGTCATTGTGATCGCTCATCGTATAATGATTAGTCAAGCTGTTTTAGTGATTGGTAATAAATAGGATGATTACCCTACCCCTACAAAAAATCCTAAATAATGCACCTAGTCATTCTTTTGTGTGTTTCTCTCTCCAGGAGGCAAGATATGTTCCTTCTCACCCTGCATTGAGCAGGTGCAGCGAACCTGCGAGGAACTGCGCAGCCTGGGGTTCAGTGACATCTCCACCTTGGAGTGTCTCCAGCGAAACTTTGAGCATCGCACTGTTACTCTGCCTTACCCAAACCTGGGCAAAAACACCACAGGGGATGGTTTCAAGCAGACCGGTCCAAATGTCGATGACGGCTGCCCGCCACAAGACAACGTAGCAGTGGGGACATCAATGGACGGTGGACAAGGTGAACGAGACACAGATGCTGCCTGCAGAACGTCCACCCCTGAGGCTGCCCTACCCCTTAACAGACAGGGCGAGACGGACCAGGAGAGCGATTGCAATGGTGGGGAGTCTCGAGCGAAGAGACCCAGGCTGTCCGAGGGGGCAACACAGGACAAGAAGGGGGCAAGTCAGTCCTACCCCACCAAGTGTGCTGTCCCCTGGAAGGACATGCCGGGACACACTGGGTTCCTGACATTCGCAACCCTTTACATTTTACCGAGTGGATCATGAGTTGGAGAGGTCGCTCAGTGGCCCAGATAGTGACACCTAAAATGAGAAGGTAGCAAATGCAGATGACCATACTCAGAAAGTATCATTGGCGGGAGGTTTATTAAGGGACATCAAAAGCTGTGGTACTCGCTCGGAGTATTAACCTAAAGTGGACTCTCATCTCATTGAGAGAAAGGAATGTACTCAAGGTCTTTAGGCCGAGGGAAATACATACTTTGATATTTTAAAGACCAGAATTTGGAACAGGTGGCAGGATACACAGTGACCACCAGTTCTCGGAATGAGGAGTCAGTGTGGGCAGTCCATCTTATAGAAGATAATAACTTCCACTCTAGGAACACGTTATTGTAGGCTGGAAAGGGACATCCAGTGTTACAAAGCTATATCACAATTTATTAACTCTTCCTTCAAAAATTAAAGCATAACACAACATTAGAATGTAACTGGTGGTTTCAGATCAAATTTACAATGTACAAAGCATTTCTTAAGGCAGTTAGACAATACCAAACAATTGCTTCTAAATGCTGAAAACTATACAGACCTGAATTGCAAAAGTAAAATTCTAGGTGGGTAATAGCTGGACGGATGGAAACCCAAGCTAGAAACAATGAAATGCACGTTTGGTGCGGAAATGGACTATGCAATATGCATGGAAGGCAATCATTCAAACAGAATCATATATATTTCATTTTATACACAACCATGTTATGTACATTTATCAGTGGACGGACAGCTTTCTTTTGCCATGGCATCTACAGGTTGAATGGTATTAAACCCACATTTATACTTGACAGATAGCCTTGTACAGGCTGACTGAATCTCCTTGGAACATTTTTTCTCAATAAACAATATTACCTTGGAGAGCAAATTTGTCCAAACTTTTGAACATTCACATTTCTTTTGCCATTTGTGCCCAGAACGGATGACGTGTACAAGCTCCACAATGCTCTCATGAAATATCTTTGCTAATAACACCCCCATCTACTTCAGTCAAGCCCAGAGTGACGATCAAGAGTGGCCTGTCTATATGCCACATATTAAAGTCTTTCCCAGACACGGTCAACATACCCCACCAATCTATGTCTTGACTGCATTTTCCTCTACATGAAGACCCACCCTGTTTAAAATCCCAAGCCATTAACCTGACCGTGAGGAAGCTCCTCTCGTCCTGTTTGCCTCTTCTCCCTCATCAGCTCTAACTTGATCTCCCCAATCAGTTTCAGCCCTTCATAAATGTCTGAAACACTGAAAGCCACTCTGGTCCCACATGAGACAATGGCTCAGAGCTGCAATGATCAACAGGGTTATCTTCCATCTCAAGAGTAGCAAACAGAAGGATGCACAAGGTTTACCTCGAGGTTCAACACGATTTTGTTGAGTACTTAGGGTCAAACCTCAGGCTAAACCTTGTTCATTCTGCATTCTTCCCTGAACTTCATGATGTTAAAGTCAGGAGTTAATGTCCAAATCAAATCTGATACTTGAAAACTGACCCCTGGAATTCCTCAGCCACTAGACCCCAGTCATAAATACCCCTGGTCCTTTACCTCCCCAGGTTGACCCCCCAACCTTCCTCTGTCTCCTTCCTAGTCATCTTCGTCTTCGTCCTCGTCCACATCCTCCATCTCTTCAGCTTGCTCCATGGCCTCCTGTTGGGCTGCTCTCAGCGCTGCCTCCTCCTCCGGGCTGGGGTCTTCGGCCTCAGTGATCTCCGGCCCACTGGGGAACTCCTCTTGCACTGGCGGGGGAGGTGGAGGGCTGTAGTTCTCTGGGGAGTACTTGTGGCCCCAGCCCAGGTACACATTCTCAAATTTCCTGCAGAGGTAGAGATAACCAAAATATGCTTGAGTGATTCCCATGGAGTTTGTACACACACACAGGTTTGAAATAATCCACAGAGCTTTAGCATATGCATCACCCTGAAGCAGCTGTGGGGCATGGATGGGCACTGTAACAAATATTGCTCAAATCTTGAACAAACGACCATCAAGAGTCGGCATTTGTTAAATACAACTCTCTAAGGGGCTGAGGTTGTGGTATCTTGTTAAAAATCGTATTTTCCGCCAAAAATAATACTGTGATTTTTGTAATGAGGAATAATACCGCCGGCAAGTGCTTAAAAGCAAAGTTTACCATGCAAGCCAAAGGTCAGTTCACACTTCAAGCAAACAGGGAAGTGTTCATGTCACAAAACACCTGTGGCAAAACTTAATTAAGTTGAAATGTGTCCAACTATGGCGTGATCGCAGCTTAAATCTTTGATCTTTATGTCGCAATTATGTGTTTGCTTTCATGGCAAGTATAAGTTGTCCTTTAATCATACTCTTTTCATTAAAATTCATTGGTCCCAAACGGTCACAGCTCCATTGGACAACAGGTTGTTGGTTGCCCTCTCAAGTGATATGTTTATGATAAATTTCCAACACAATAAGGTGACATACCGCACATAGATTTTGTGCATGAGACACATTAGGCACAATGGCACAGGAATGACACATGACTTGCTGGTGCAACTGATGACATAGAAGAGCCAAGGAGAGCGGGAAAGAGACAAGAGCAGGATACAGGAAGAGAGTTCCCAAAAGAAGTAGTTTGGAGACCCAAACCAGAATACTTCATCGTGCTAGGCCTTTGAACAAAGGCAATGAAAAGAAAACCTTCATTGACAACGGGATCTGGGCTTAACTTACTTGTCTGTCCCGAATGCGAATGCCCCAGGCCAGAGGTTTGACTGGATGACGGCAATGGCATATTGTGGCACAAGGCTGGAGGACAGACGGGCACTCCAAGGTGGGATGTTCTCGATTTCTGCAAAAATCGCAGATGGTAGACAATTGTCAGAACATATTTTCCTCACTGATTTTTTTTTTCACGGAAAAGCATGCATAAAATCAGGACGAAAAATTCATTGCTTGGCCATTCTCCAGCAATATTCAAAAATCAAAAGAGAAATTTATAACACAGTGAAAAAGTAGTCTTGTTGACTTGGGGACATGAACACTCCAACCCTTCACATCATAAGACCAGACACAAGACCAGTCACCAGGGTGAATGACAAATGCTGTTGTTGCAGTACATTTGAATAGCCTGTGACTTGAATGCTGACGGGGTTCTTGTACTGGTTCTGTGAGGGTCTTGTAGGGTCTTGTGATGGTCTTAATAGGGGTCTACGGTGAATCTCCAGTAAATTCTAGGAGTTCAACATAGGCAATGGATGGGCAGGCATGTATAATGAAGAATTAGGTCCTCATGATTACACAACAGGAAAAGTAGCATTGTCACATGCTCACAGTTGCTCAACTGTACTCTTTGCCATATGCATGTGAACAGATCCGTGCACACTTTGTGCAAGCTGACAAGGATGCCACTAAGCAGGTGAGTCTAGTCTCATTCACACAGGGGTAACTACTCAGTTTCCAAGCCAAGTTCTGACAGGCCGACGTCAGCTGTGTCTGTTTCAAAGTGGTTTTTTCCGGTTCCCGGCCTAAGCCCACATAAGTAGATTGGACATGGCCTTCACTCACCAACGTCTTCGGAGATGGGCGTCAGGAGCGGAGGCCCCACCTCCGGCTCGGGCTCATCTGGCTCCTCTCTCTCCTCCTCGTCCTCTTCATCTTCAAAGTCATCCTCTTGTTGCTGGACGGGGTTAAACCATGTGCATCGACCCTGCAAGGGAAAGAAAAAAAAAGACGGTGGGGAGGTTTATCAAAATATGCTTACGAATATGTCCCTATTTACTCATTATCTGGGGCTGCCAATTTCACAGGCCTGCTTTGAGAAAATAACACCTGAGAAATTCATGAACTATTAAAGCAGGAATTGAATCTTCTTGTATAACTGATACATCTATTTAAGTGCAGTGATGCCATTTTTCAATAGGTCTGTCGCATAAGGAGCAATTTTCTGGTAAATTACCTGGGGTAGAATGTGCTGGACATGGTGCACCCAGTTTGAGAGAGAAGGGTCGACAAGATCCTTGACAGGGATGCCTTCAAAATCAGGATTCTCAATGTAGGATTCACGGGCTATCAAGAGAAAACAACAATTAAAACTCACATGAAGAATGATATAATTGTGAAAGAAGGAGCTACAGTATGCGTAGCTATGTGCATCCACTATTTACACTGTGTTCCAGAAACTTTTTTTTGTACGAAGTTTTTCTGCGTAGCCTCGGCTTTATAAAGCATTACTATCACACTAGGTGAAAAGAACTCGACAAGAATAGCAATAGAATGACTTTAACATTCGATAATGAGTCCTTGATAATGACTGCAACCACTGCCCACGGAATTGTGTTTAATTTCAAGTCACGGCCAAGTCCTTCGGATGCGGCCTTTAGTCAAAGAGAACCTCCAAGTGTGAGCCAGACGGTGAAACAAGAAACAACGACGAGGCTTACCCGTCTCTTCCTCCTCTTCTTCCTCCTCTTCATCAAACTGGAAGAAACCCAAGGGGCTGATCTGAGTGCCGGCCGAGATGCGAGCGATCTGAGAACGCAGATAGTTGGCCTCGGTGCCTTGGAATGGAGGGTAGCTCACAATCTGATGAAAGAATGAAGAGAGGCTCCATTTAGGGTAACTGGGAAAGAAAAATGGGCACTTTGAGATTACTAGCTTGAGCACTGTCACTGTCAGTGGAAAGACTCTTTGACGATTCATGAGAGAGTTGACAGGCAGACTCTGAAATATTTTTCTTCACTAACTGAAATTTGACAGCCCTTGGCTACTTATGGGGACTAGTTGATTGCTTTATTGTTTCTTTTTGATTCCCTACACAGTTTTCTTTGCTTTCTCATTTATTTATTTGCCTTTTCAATTCCTCTTCAAATTTAGTGTTGAATGGGAGTGAACAGACTATAGTGGTTTATAGTGTTACTTGCAGTATTTGGGTTAGGGCTAGTGTCTACAAGCTTTCCCTAGGAACAGCTGTGCTGTACAAAGGCTGGTTCATACTTGGCGCCAAAGCGAACAGGAAAGTGACCTTTTGATGTTAGATCAGATATCTGCACAGCGAATACGCAAAAGTCGTAAAATTTCAACTCGGCACATCTCGCTACAAAATGTTTCATGACCTCAGAATTAACTTTGACATTTGCTTTGATTGTGAACCGGCCTCATAATGTCCAGTGGAATGATTCAATTTGCTTAAGCCCTGTGGATACATCATAAATTGAGTTTTGTGACAGTAGGACATGGCACTGATACTGGAAGATCAAGTACACTTACCGGAGCATCAAGCCTTCCAGTCAGGAACTTTTTGATCTGTCTGGCCCCAGCTATTTGGGCCGGTGTGACAGGAGGCAGCTTCACCCATGGCTGGCCGGCTATATGCAAAGGCAAAATGAATTCAAAATATTTCACGTTTCAAAGAAACTTTTTTGTATAGAGGTAAATGCAAATACTTCATAAACCTGCTCGGAGACATATTTCTGATTTTACTATTACTTTGGGAACTAAAAATATCTTCCGTCTAATTAAAGTTTGCTAACTAATTTTGAGCTCTCAGAACAACTGGAGTGCTGTGAGGCTCTGGGAATTATTAAAAATTATGCCATGGCCGATATAGGTTCATTAAAATACAGAAGGGGGCAGCATATATATGAGCTTGCATCTTCCACTGTATTTCTGTATGTTTTAGTCAACCTGGATCTGCCCTTGGAACTACAGTTGTTCTAAGCTGGGGCACGGTATAATTCCCATGTGTTTCCCAATTCATGCTTGGTCTGAAACAACCCACTCAAGCCCATTAAATGCCGTACAACAACCTGTTTCATCAGGGTTTGTCCAGTTCTAAATGGATCATTCTGAGAGGCAATTAAGGAACGTTTCACACACCGAGAGGCTCAGAGTTGACGACATTTATGCATTGTTCTCTGTGAAATTCTAATAGTGTTTACAGATGCTAATCATTATTTAAGCTACCTCAAAAAGTGACATGCTCTCAGTATGTAGAGTAATTCATTTTCCTCCACGTTATAAATGACTTGGAGAATCGAGTTGGGTCCAAAAGAGGAAACCAAAAAAGGCCAACTTACGTTCGTTGCAAACAAAGTATGTCTTCTTGTTGGTGCCGGTTCGATTCTCCTCCCTGGGGATAACTGGTGGAGGTTTGTAATCTGGCTTTGGGGTATCGTCCTCTTCTTGTTCCTCTGTTCAGAGTAGGAGAAAGTAGAGGTGTCTCAACTGCCAACTTGCAAAAAGTTGAACATTAAGGGCAATTTCTGTAAATCCCTCCAAATGTAGTTCAAGACTGTGAAACATATGTTCTAAATTAAAAAAAAAAACAAATTTCTTCCCCATAAATTATTCTGCTAAAAGCTACCTGTATGTCCTGCTCTGAACCTGAAGTACATAACCAATTGTCTATGCAGTCCTATAGAGCTAGTTTGATCCATTCCACATACCTCCTTCACCTTCTTCATCGTCCTTTTCCGTCTCTTGTTCCTCCGCCTCATGTTCCTGGTGAAAAGAAGATTCCGCAGTGACAGGTGTATTCAGGGGACAAATTAAGGTGCACTTTACCTGATCCCAGACTGACTAAATAAACAACAAGTTGACAGAACTAATTCCAACAAATCTTGGCTGACGGTAATCAAACTGGGAACATTTTTTGCCCGGATATAGTCTAGGCTTATCTAGGCAAAGCCTTGCATAGGAAAAACAAATTTATGATGTGTTTAAGTTGGACTCATCCTATGTGATCAGGTCTTATACGTCTGCTTGCATGAACATTTCTAGGGCTTAACAAGTGGACTTAATTAGATTGTAATTACATTCAGTTCTTCCAATTCTATGTTTCAGGCACCTACAGCTGGTTTACTAAATATTTCAGGCCACACTATAATGCAGGTGAGTTGTCACCAGAGCCACATTCGATACAATTAAAATGTACAGCTATATATCTGGATAAAAATCACGTGAAAATCACTAGCACTTTTAAACAAAATGTCTGAATCTAGCTCTTGGGCATATGCACTTGTACAGAATGCCAGTTGCAATGTTTATAGCCTTTGGCTGCTATATGGTACTGTGCTGTGGTTGTCACATGTACAGTTCTTTTTGGCCATGCACAGTAATTAGAGAACAACAACCAACAAATGCCAGGACTAGTTCTCAGTCAATCAAGACGCAGCATCTGTGGGTTAGGTTAGGTGTTACAACCTTCCTTGTGGGATGAATGTTGTGGACGGGTTGTTGCTACTGGACTCCAGACTAGCCAACCTGTGGTGGGTGGCCCATCGGGCTCCCTAAAGCAATGATTACCTCCTCCTCCTCTTCCTCTTCTTCCTCGCCTTCCCGGTACTCCACCTCAGCCACGATGTAGTTCTTCTCTGTGCCAAAGAGCTTGCCCCAGAAGCGACAGGTCTGCAGGGGGTAGTTGTCCACCAGGTGCTTCAGGGCCAGGAAGATTCTCATTGTCTCCTCGCGACTGATGCCAATCTATGATAGAACATGGGAAGATGGAAGAGCAACACAGTGATCAAATGACAAGGCACAAATATTTTCTAGAACTATGCAAATATCTTTCTTGAATGCAGCTATCAAAAAAAAACCAACAGAATAATTGTCAGAAATTGTACTTTGCTCAAAGAAGATAATATGGCATTAAATTCTAAGCTGTTTTGTCAGGCATGAGATTTGTTTTTAGAAATAAAACCTGCACACTAAAATGGTTCTGTTTCACAGTACCTACTTTTGGAAAATAATGAGTTGTTGAATAAGTTATTGTACTGTATTTAAGGGTACTTAATACAAATTTACACGGAAATGATTTCTGTGCAACTTTCTGCTCCTTAACTGTAGTTCATCTATACATGTGTAATCTTTGGGCAAATATTGTTGAAAAGTGCACTTTTTTAAACTTTAAAAATTTTCCATGCTTTTCTGATAAATGGGACACTAGTGCAGCGAGATCCTATTACTGGAAGACATGAACTTCATTTTAGGGGTTTTCATTCAAAGTGTTAATCAAACATTTGCTCATATGAGCAATACTTTGTACACTGGCCCATTGCCATGAACCAAAACAGCCACGTTTCTTCAAAGTAAACAACATTTATGACAGCAAATTACCAAACCTTTTTGACAATTTTATTCAATAGGCATGCATGACCAGTGTAGGTTGTACCAATTTGTCACAATGTACCGTCTGCAAGTGTGTACCGTGAACCTGGATGAAGTGATTGTCACGGTCCTGTCTTTTCTTTGACTATAAGAGGGTGCTTATAGTTGAAATGGATGTAAGCCAAAATATAAGAAGCACCAAAAGATTCAAACGAATGTACGGAAAGGTGGTTGAGGAGTGTGTTGAGGAGAGGTTGTGACTCGCGGTAGTTGTGTCTATACTCACCCCAGCTTGCTCAAAGTAATACATGAGCTCAGGTAGGTTGGGCAACGGAGTATCAACTTCCTCTTCGCCACCTGCTTCATGCTCCGCTTCGTCTTGATTTTTCTGGAAATAGGAAACAAAAGTTGATGGTTTCAGAGGGCTGGCTGGTCCCAGATAGAGGGCTCTCCATGTACATGTATATAGACACTTTGTTTAACATTGAGTTCCAAGCCTCATGATGACCCACTTATAATCCTCCTAGAGCAGAAGCACCCCTTCATTGACTGAAAAGAGCTGCGTTGGTCAGAAGTATTTGATTTGTTGGTACATGTAGTGACTCGACCATGACGTGTGCATTTCCTAGTCACTCATGAACCAGCGAAGTTCAGTTCTAACCAAAGGAGCCTCCATTACCATGATTACTGAGAAAACAGCGCCCTCTCTTGGTCCAGCTCAAGGCCCATACAGCATATTTCCCACCAGTTTCAGTATTGTAGTCAAGCCCTCACAAGTACTTTCACATGTCATTTCACAAGCCCAGTCGCAATTCTTTTCACAAAACCAGTCATATTAAGTAACAGATTGAATATTGACAGAGGAATGCCACCGTTGAACAGCTTGCGACTTGGCTGAAGACTTGTGACGGATTTGCAGGGATTCACAATTGGCTCAACTACACTGCAGGTCCGTCACAAGTCGATAACAAGTCCTCATCAAGTCTCAAGTCATGTTTGAAGCTATTCAAATGCAGTGTTTCAAAGGCATTTTCCTTTTTACTCTTGATCCACTCTTACCTATTCTCCTGCTCTAACATGAGACCAACTTGTGATTTGACTCCAGATGGAAACGTGATGGGCACTTAATTATTTCCTGACCATTTGGATGAGTTGTTTTATTAAGAGTGAATGTCCTAACTGCACAATTAAATTTTGACAACAAGGGACGCTTGGGAGAAAAAACCGGGATGTCTTGTATAGCAATCATAATTTTGCACAAGTTTTGTAAGACCAATTGACTAACGCAAACAACAATTACATGAAGGAGCAAAACTGTCCAAGCCACTCTCCAAGTTTAATACTTTGGCATTAACCCTAACAGTCCTCAGTCCTCCAACAGGTGAAGGATTGAGGAGTGTTAGGGTTAATGTTGAGACCTTCCCAAACATCCCTAGCACTCGGTGTACTGCAACAAAGTGGCCCCTGTAGGTGCTAGGTTTATGTTTCGTCGAGTGTTAGACAAATGCTCACCTCAAACAGCGCCCTCTGTGACTCGGCCAGCTGCACAGCCGTAGAATGGTCAACCTTGTCCAGAATAGTATCCACTTTGGACGTGAACTTGGACCTCTTGACATCCTTGCTGATGTCTTCAAAGACGTCTTTTGACAGAAAATAAATTGGTTTGACCATCAGTTGTCAAAAGCAACTCCTAAAAGTTCTACTATTTCAATTCAAGCAGCTTCAGAAAAGGATTGCACTGGAAATGACACATTAGAAATTCAAAAGAAATTATGAGCACACACACACACAACAGTACAAAAATATTTGCCGCAGATATGAAAACTGGCAATGTCAAATTTTCATTTACGACTAGTCTCTGACATTGCTTACCTACAACATTTTCTGGTCTCTCATCAAGAACTTTTGTAAGCACACGACTCAGGTGATCATACCTTTAAAGGAGAAAACATATACCACATCAAATTAATAACAGAACAAAACAAAGTTCATGCAGGGATGACCAGACTTTGTTACAGTTTCCTCATATTAAATTTCAAATCTATTTTAAAGTAAAAGAAAATATTACATGTCATGTTGTTGAATAGGGGTGTGCAGTGTGGATACTGGGTACTCAGATAAAATGAAAAGTGGATACTCAGGTACAGTATCTGTATTAAGAACTCATTTCAAAATTCCAATATAAAACTTAAATTCCATTTTAGCTTTACAACAACTCTCCTTGATAACTGTCGGTTATTAAAAAAAATCACTGCTGTCCATATGTCAGTGTCACTGATGCTTAACTGATGAATGAAAATGCATGTAGTACATGTGTGATAATTTTTGGGGGGTCAAACATTTCTCGACAAGCTTTAAATTCTTTGTTACTGTGAGGTCATTTAGTAATTATGAATGTTAGTCAAGGGCACCAAGCTCCATAAATTAAAGCACTTTTACTGACAAGAACAGTTGGGTACTCAGCTACCAATATTCCAATGCACAGCCCAATGCATTATTGTGTACATGTTCTGTATATATCAACACTAGTATCTTATAAATGAAAACTAGCACTGAACTTGTTAAGTAGATTTGAAATGTTGCACGGTGAAGGCTAGGCCATGTCCGAAACGGGCTTCCAGAGCTACATGTACGGCTAGGCCTATTGTCTACGCGTCTCCATGCATTTCTAATGGAGTGAAGACCTAGACCTAGCTCTAGACAAGAGATTCGGATGCAGCCTTAGACTGAGAGAAGTTTGTGGATACACCATGGGCAAATCAACCTCTCCATAGAGTGGTGGTTCTGAGAAGAACCTGTGAGTGGGAGCTTGACATTTTGACCCACATGATGTAGTCACCCTTAGACTTCTCAAAGACTACGTTCATCGCAATATGAACAAAAAATGTCACCACACACAATCAGTCCATAAGAAAAACCTTTTCTTGATGTAACATCCTACAGTAACTGTTCCTGTAATGGGTTCCTGTAACGTTCCTTACCACCTCTGATAAATACTGGGGAAAATTCAATCCAATAATTTCTCTCATCAAACAAAAAATCGGTACCATGAATGGAACGCATTAAAAGACAAAATGTACACATGTATAACTGAAATGAAAAAAGTTTGCCCGTCTTATCATTTTGCTGGATTACTGGTTGCTTTCTACTTAAAAACTGGAAGCATACACTGGGTAAAACCATCCTACTGACTGAGGAATCCTCTTCTAGAAAACCGTGCTAAGACTGTGTAAGGGGTAAACCAATGCACTGGATCTAGTGGATAAAGGCAATTAATTTCAATCATCTGATCAAAGTATCCCAGCAACTTTAGTCAAGGAAATGATGCAAATCTTAAGATTAAATGAAATATCTGTTCTTCTGCAAATCTTAAAAAACAAAACTTCACCATAAAATGTGCCTCCAGCATTTTCTAATTTAAAAAGCAACAACCCAAATGCCCTCTGGGTAAACATACAGGTGGGTAAGCTCCCACAACAAACTGACAAATTCCATTGGCTTCTGAATAGCCTGGAAAAGAGGTTGAAGTCTTATTAAATGTAAAACAGCTCCACTGAAAAACTTTCTGAACCTGAACTAAATTTGGTTGAGTACCCTCTCCCAAACCAGCTTAGGCCTGAATGAATCTGTTAAGTTAGCCACACAAAGACTCAAATCTTGAGAGCTTTCTGTGTTACTGTATTCCCATAGTGTTTCACTGCATGCAAAAATTATATCCTTGTCTTTAATAAAAGGTAAGGCCATGAGAATGAATATTCCAGATTTTTTTGTCTACCACCCACATACCGCCGAAACAGTCGCCAAAAATTTCATTATTTTCCAAAAAGTTATTTCAGAAAACTTGTTTTTTTGCCGTTGGGAATGGTTAATATGGCATGATGCAAGACGGACTGAGAGCTTGTCTACTTTCAAGGTTGGTTCCCTTTGCATGGACGCATACTCGCTTTCAATGTGCGGTATGCACACCAACTAAGAATGAATAATGAAAAAAAGCCTCATGGGTTTCCATAATTGTCCCGACGGAAATCGGGGATGTTTGTTCTCATGGCCTAAGCTTTGACTTCTAGATAGGGGCAAATCAAATTTACTTCACACTTAACCCTAACCCCCTAGGACCTTTCTGCTGGGCACCTTCCTCAATCCTCAAAATCTTCCAACTTTAAAAATGCCTTTTTCCCTCAGTCCTCCAAAATCCTCCAAAACCACGCAAAGGATTTTGCAGTACTGAGGCAGGCTAGGGTCAATACATGTACATGTAGGGCCTCTAAAATACAAATGTTGGGTGCCATTAGTTGATCGTAACAATCGTCAAACTGTGTTGTGCGATTGGTCGATCCTAGTTTTAATACATTTTGAGGGTCTATCTCAACATTTTTTTGAAACAATCTTCCACTACTAGCATGACTAAGGCCTACACGTAAGTTTGGCTTAAAAATTATAAAGAAAGGTGATACGTTGAATGAAGATGGAATCGCCAACAAATTGTGCAATAAGACTGAGCGATCGCACAGATCAAGTGATCTTGCTGATCAGCTGACTGAACCCAATACAAACACATATATGTACGTGTACACTTTCAAATCAAATAGGCCTTGGCCTACAGAGACATGTTCAGTGCAAGACAAACACCGACACTGACCAATGGATTATCACAAAAAATAGTAGGCCTGGGCCTAGTCATGCAGGTAGGGCTTAGGCTAGTAATTAGGTGATCATGGTGACAATTTTTCAACACTGATTAACACAGGCAAATAGGCCCAGATAATTACGTACAAATTTAAATTTGACTTTGTGCTTGCTTTCAAGAGATATGCCTTGGCGTTGGTGAACTCCTGCTCCTTGGGGTTCAGATTGAGAGCCATGTCTGGCGGCGGTGTGGTGGCCGATACGACAGATCCTGCCGGGGTTCCGGGCTTACTCGGCGTCCCGACTGCGTTGTTTTTCTGCTCCTCGACGGGAGCTTGCTCTGCATTAGTTGACATGCCAAATATTTCACAAAATTCGACAATATTCAACAACAAAAAGGTGATGAAATGGGAATATCTGCCTCAATGTAACGATGAACAACGTGAATTCATGCAAAACGGACAGATGAAATGGTTTTAACATGAATTTTCTGACGGGCGATCTCAGCTCACCGCTCTCCCAGTCAGTCTTCGTCCACACGTACAAAACTTACATGCATGCTCGGTACGGCACTCGTTGCTAGGTTTACCTGCACGACATAAATACACACAAATGTGTTACGTCATCGGTTTGTACCGTTAGAAATGACTGGAGTAAAGAATTTTCTTACCTCGAACAATCAATATGGCAGCTCTCAGTCAGTACGAAGAACGGAACTGGATGCTAAGTTTAGCAGGGCTGTAGCCTAGTTTGTGATTACTTTTACATTGTGGCAGAATCTTGGAATGAAGTGCATTATCTTCTGCATGTTTTGGTAAGATCTTAAACGTATAAAACAGCCTTTAATATTTGGGAAAAATCCACTGACAATGGATGTTAAAACTAAAGGTCACACCCCATTGTGAATTGCGGACGGGTAGGCCTACGGAGTACGGAGCTAGTAGTATTATTTCTCCATGGCAGTCACACGTATGAAGCCAAACCACGGTTCACAACCATGCACAATGCATGACATCTAGATGCTCAACCAACCATAAAAACTTCACGTGTGAAATTAGGCTCCAATAACATTCGGGCTTTATTTTCCTTGAAAAAAAAACCTCCCTCCCCACAATTCCGACCCATGATTTGAACCCACAGCCCACGCATCACAAACCATTATGCCGTAACCGCTTGACTACCGCAGTTCACACAAATTGACGGTGTTTTTACTGTTGATATAATGATGAACGGCTGCAACGCAAGTCTAATAATACACATTGGGCATGCGCAATACGAACACAACCATCGTGGTTTGGCTTCATTCGTATGGCTGCATATATACATGTATCTCGAGTACGTACGGGTAGGCAGTTGCACTTTTTCTGAGGTAGGCCGGATGTCCTTGCCCAGCCTAGCCCAGCACTTAACCTAGGCATTGTACATGTACTTGTAGGATGGGTTACTCCAACAGTGATAGGGTAAAGGCAGGGGTATTTGTACCACATAAGAAAAGCCAGAAATTCAACCAGCTGTGTAGTTTTTGAATGCAGTTGGTCAAATTCTCCTCCCGGTTAAAAATTCGTGCACTTTCTCTAGCAATGCCAATAGCATGTTTAGTACATGTATTTTGTAGTAGGCCTAATTATGGCATTCATTACCATTCATACAATCACAGTGATTCATGCCATTAGCACCCGGTTCCTATAATAAGGACACAAAGTCTATATTTTCGAAATAACTTACCTAAATAAGTTGGCGGTGATGTCCTCTTTCATATCAGAAAGAAAAGAGGGGAGAGCTTTCAAAGCCCTTCCCTTTTTTCTTTTCTTTTCTTTTTCTTTTTTAAATGGTTTTAAGGGAAATTATGGGGTAAAATGGTAGCGTAAAATGACGTGACGAAGAGCTGTGAATGAAGATGAATTCAAGCATGTAGTCTGGTTCCTTGACCTAGAACCATACGGTTGTTTTATGAAATTCAGTTTCACAATGGTTAAAATTTACCAAAACTAGAGCTAGTAGGATTAAGGAATGGATCCTCAAGGTCTGAATGTCAGTTAGTTTGAAAAAGTGGACTTCAATTTCCGTATCATAGGAACAGGGTGCTAATGGCAATGAGCACTGTGATTATTGCAGTAGTCGTGGTACATGTATAGAGTATCACATTTCCCGATTGAAATACATGTACGTGTACAGATTGTTCGCTCACCTTCCTAAATTACATTGTTCATGTACCTTGCTGTTATTTACATTTAACTCTTACTCATAAACTTGATTCCTAAGATTTTTTTGGTGGTTCAATTTATTTTCCTTTAAGATAGCTCAGAATATCTGTCTACACACTGTATACAAGGGGAGGTGGAGTCTCTGTTATCGCGGTATCGAGAAATAGTTTCTACGGTGGCCTTTAAAGCACTTTGTTTAAGAATAAATAAGGATAAACAGAAAGAGGAAACAAAATAACCGTATTTTGTGATAAAGTTCCATTTTACCTGTATTTTTCTTTATTTTTTCCAGTCTTCTCTTTAAAGATGCCCTTCACTGTAAGACCAAGATGGGAATAAGTGCAGACTGTGCACTACATCACCTTACACTTATTTATCTGGCATGGAATAACTTCAGTTTTTTCACCAGAACTTTTTGCCCCATTACTAAATGCAGCAACAACTTTGACATTCATTCTGTTACTTACATGTGTAAATTGGTGTTTGCCGAAGGAATAATAAATATTCGGGTAAGCCTATCGCAGAATTTATTTTCTTGTTGGACTTATTCTTTTATCGATGTCTGAAGTAATTGTTAAAAGTGTCTGCTTTCTGAGTTCTAATTCCCGAGAGTTGTAACCATATCATTGGACCTGAATTACATGTATTTAATTCAAAGTTAAGTTAAAAATTCTAGATGTCCACTGAAAAATTCTTTAAGTTGTATAAGAGCAAAAAGATTGAGACAATAATGCCAATGTAATGATTCACTATCAATTGCCCCGGACGGTAAAAATACAATTGATACAAGTCTATTGTAAGGTAAACTGGGGTGCACTTTACGCTTGCAAAAGTTTCTCAGCGCAGAAGCCCTTACATGTAGTTTGACTCTGAAAAAAATGGGCACTTTCGCAGTTAAACTGTGCCGTTAGACATTTTAGACACCTGTGGCCATTTCGGAATTGACATGGGAACTCAGCGAGGGCCAGTCAACATTAGACATAACTGTTAACCCTAACTGCCCAAAACCTGCCATACTCCAACAGCAGGTTTTGGCAGGTTTTGGCAGGTTTGGTACCGTACCTGAGGAACCTGCTGTTGAATTTTGTGAGACTTCGGATGAAAGGCCTAGGGAGATGGTGTTGGATTCTGTGTGAGTTGGGACACACAGGAGTCATTGTGTGCAGTGTCTGACTTGCTGTACCAATTGTTAGACTATGCTTGATTTTGTCAGGTTTGGTACTGTTCAGTGCAAGTCATCCTATACTGCATAGACCCATCCATACCATATCACTCAAACTCCAACGGGCTCATTCTGTTCGAGTTTATCAGGTTTGGTACACTAACCTGCATGTATAAGTACATAGACAAGTACATGAACCTGTTGGATTTTGTGAGGTTCAGTATGCTTTCTAGTGCAGGAGCCTTGGGGGTTAGGGTTAAAGAAATAGATGTCAGGCAATGACAGACACGGTAAAGGAAAATTTATGAATTTAAGAAAAATTACATCTTTTATTAAATCTTATAAAAACTTACAGAACCTTTCGGAATTTTTCACTCTGTTTTAATAAAACTTATATCAGGCCATAATTTATTGATTACCCAAGCGAATATTGCTGATTGGGATCTCACTGGCAATGCAAAATTCAAAATCTCTGATACTGCGATAATAGAGTTACCACGATAATATACATGTACAGTGTAGGAACCGAATGTACATGTACACGTACAGTATGTTGGCCTACCCTGCATACCATGGCTAGGGCACGTTTGTGTGAGTGCGGCAAATGACGAGCCTCACAGTTCTGGGGATGTTTAACACCCTGCTCTTGATGTTCCTTACATGTAGGGAGGCTCATAAATTGTTCAACTAGGCCCTAGGCTATATTTTTCTGTTTCATTTTGACTTGACATTGGAGAGGATGTCATTAGAAACATTTTGATATAAGTTTGGATTCCATCGGTCCCTGCAAAGCAAAGAAACATTAATTTGCTTTCAAGTCAACTCGTACCTTGGACGATTCGTACATGTACCTCGGACAACTTGTAAATGTACCCTAGACAACTCATACCTCGAGTTAAGACAACCAGTACCTTCATGTTCGGAATTCAGTTGTAACTTTCTTGCTTTCCATTTCAGCATGTTTTAAGCTTAAGGATCAGATTCAACAAACATAGCAAGGACACATTTTTATAAATCTCCTGGAGAGATCTCGAGCGCAAGCTTGATTTTCCACATAGTGCATGCCACAGGCATTTGCGCTGACGATTTTTACTGAAAGCTCAAAATCCACATTTTCATGAAATCTGTGTTCTCCTTGCCTAATTTCAATGAATTAAATGTTGGCTTCGCTGGAAATTTCAAAAAATTTCAAATAGGAAATTAAATAGAGGAGCTAGAGCATGCAGAAAAAGACAAAAGTTTAATCACAGTTTCCTATTTAAGAAAATGAGTTCCCAAATGAACTGTGCCGTCACTCATTATGTCCCTACCTATAATAAGGAAACAAAAAACTAAAACTAAGACATACATGTAGGCCTTGGCGTACTTTTACCTACCATCATGACCATCAATGACCGTATTTACAACTTGTGTAAGGTCCTCATAAATTTTCCCACTATTTTTTTCTGTTTTGTTTTGATATGATCTTGGAGAGGATGTCATAATATTAATAAACATGTTGATATGAGTTTGGAATCCATCAGTGGTTTTAGTAAGGAGAATTCAAGTTGTTATGTTCGCGTGAATTTAAAGAACTCAGTGTACCAGATTTGGGTCAAAGTTAACTCGCAAAAGGCTTATTGTACATGTATATTAAATGTGTACTCTATATCAGATGAACAGCACAAGCAACAGGGATGGAGATTATGTGGTTATGGATGATTCTATCATTTTAAGTCTAGTTTATAAAGTGTTTAGCATGTTTAGTGTTTTTGGCTCCCCGAACCATCAATTCTGATATTAAAAACCATAAGTTGTGTTCTTGTACATGTTTGTACATGTACATATGATCAGAGCGTGAAAACAGTGATGATATTTGGCGTGATGCTTTCCTTGCCAACAGAAATCATAAACAGGATCAACATGGTCATGTAGAGTGTGCTTCAAACAGAGGACCAAGATGATACTCTCTCGAAAAAAGGACTCCTCCAAACCGTTGACGTCAGAGGGCATAGCAGGCAAATACACCAAGCGAGAGTCGTCTCCCATTCTGCAGAGTGAGTTTCAATCATGAACGTTGTGCATGTGCACAGAATTTCACCCTATGATTGATATCCAATCCATGCCTGATAGACAAATCCAGCAACGTTTCAGTGGCCATTTCCCATATGGTGGCCCCCTTTAATGGTGGAGAGGACTGTGTTCAGTTCTGCATAGAGCAACTGGTACATGACAGTGGTTGTTAACAATAGTTATCGCAATGCTTACTGCCATTGGTGGTGGCTGCTGCAGATGGTCAGTGACAGCATTACCACGGTCGCTGGATTCCTCTGTAATATGCACATGTGATTTGACATCAAATTGATTAGAAACAAAGTGAAAAACTGCTACACTTACCTGTAGGTCAAGTACATGTACATGTGTACCTACCCTGTTTTCAAATAAGAGAATAAATATGTGCTTGGCTGGTCTTCAACTTGCATTTAAGACCGGCTCAGGAGAATAGATGAGACTGATTCATGAGCTGCAGCAAGGGCATTATCAGTGTTCAGTCTCCTGATCCTGTCTTAAACATTAGTTTGAGACTGACCACCCCCGTCCGGTGTCCATTTTATGGTACCTGTGTATTCCTTGTGCAAGTAGTCTAGAAGAATCTCCTGATATGGACTTGGTGCACGTGAGGCAAGTTTTGCGTGCTGCGGCTCACACAGTCTCTTGACCAATAGGATGAATTAAGCTGTCTTCTATCTAGGTAACAGTGCCTTTTTACACAGCGGGCCTTATGAAATTACAGTGGGCATTAGCAAGGTTAATACATGGTCACGTTGCCTACTGTTGAATACTGAAACTGTCTGAGGTATTTATGAATGTTGTGTAATAGGAAGCAGAACTATTTTTTCAGCTGTAGAGCTATATTAAACTACAAACCAGAGTGCTAACTTACCATTCCATGTGCAGAACAGTCCCGACGCCTCCTGAACACAGACATTTTCAATGAAATAACATGGAACAAATTCCAAATGAAGTACTCTAAATACAATGGGCAAGTACAACATACATATGGCATACAGCACAATTTGAGAGGCATTGAAAACCACACCAAAATTCATCTGCAGTGCAGTGTGCATGCATTTGCAATGCTTACGCAAAGCAAAATGAACTGCCCATTTACTCATCTATGCATATGGGCCTTTTTTGATTGACGTTGATGCACCGTTTGAGAAAACAGACATACAAACTTTGGATTTTTCCATACGTTTGTGCACAGATATGGATGCACCTAGGAGGTTACACTGCAAGTCGGCACTTAAGTACTAGCAATTTAATATACATTGTACGTGTAGCTACGTGTATGGGTCCGACACTCGCAACCAAAAGAGGACATACTCCTCAGGGACCTGGAAGAAGCTTTAATGTCCTCTGATACGTTTGAGCTGCATTCAACTGTCACTCCATTTCAAGCCTCGCGGGCTTGGCGCTCGGAAGGACGGATGTCCTGCATGATCCTATGAATGTACACGCGAGTAAAATTGGTAATGAACCTCTTTTCATGAGGCTGATCTTGTCCTTCCTTTCTTGCAGGCTACATGTCCCCTGTGGTACGCCATGGCCCGTCCACAAGCCGTCGCCAAACCCCTCCAAGCTCCATGCAACACTCGGGGGCATCGTCACACGACGCACCGGTTCCTGGTGCTGGGCGGTACAGCCGATCACCCCATTCGTCTGCGCAGAGTCTGACCTCTTCGGCCGAAGGTGAGTCATGAGAAAAAGGTTACATTCAAACCGAAAGGGTTAGCATCAGTCAGATGGATATGGTTATGAAAGTGCTTGTTTAGGAACAGACAGTCATTTAGGTCGCACA
>NW_019091427.1:900585-925980 GCF_001949145.1 Acanthaster planci
CACCAAATGACCCGAAGAGTGACTTCAGCATAGGAGGGTAAAAGACAGAGGTTATACAGATTTTACAAAGCTCTTAATATCTCTGAATAAGCTCTGTATGTGTTACCCTTGATACCATTGAAACTTTTATACTTGAAATAAAGAAATCCTAGTTTCCTGATAAGTGGAGATAGAATGAAATGTAGCAGTACAATACTTCAGCTGGGGTTTGATGAGTGCACAGTATAAAGTGTAGAGAAGTGGTGAGCATATCACGTCAATGTTTTCTAGTTGCATCTCCATAGACCGCTTGCACCCGCTAAGTCACGTGACCTATAGTGGGTATTAAATATCAACAAACACGACGTCCACCAAAAGCAAAGTGTTCCGTAAGTATCCGTTACCAAAAATAACACGGACGGTAGGTACCGTACTCAGGCTACGGATGTACTGGGTACTAAACCGTAACCTGGCTGTATAGTTTGTAAACTCTCAAATCACATGTTGTTATAGGGTTGATACCCACTATAGGTCACATGATTTAGCAGGCGCAATCAGTCTATTTTTTCTGTTCCCAGATACCGGTGTTTCATCCTACAGCAGTCGGTACACATCTTCAGTGGCCTCACTGCCGTCACGTGGCCAGTATGTGCAAGACGTGGCGCCGGTCAGCTCGTCCGTGGGTAAGTGGGCAGAGGTCCATAGTTTCTGTGTTCAGGGAGTAGGGCAGTTAGTATGCACTCAGCGGGGTGGGGAAAAATGTTGAGGTTGAATCTTTCCCACCCAATTTGTGTCACAGACAGATCTTAGCCTGGAAGAAGATGGCATTGGAAATCATGCACAAGTATGTGTAACCTGCTCCATGGTGACAAAGGGGGAGATAGATGTGTGACTTAACACTGAAATGCGATTTGATGAGGGTGCTGCAGGGTCTTACACATTCCAATGAAAGTTAGCTATGTGCATACATGCTTACTGTAAGAAGCTGTGCATGTTGTGTGTTCCACACACTGGAGCTTGCTCAAGTTGGTCGCACAGTGTACCTAAGTCCCATAGTTTCAGAAAACAGATCTTGAACAGACATGTAACCTTGGAGCTGATTCTTTCTGAGGAATTACTGTTCAGAATTAAACATGAAAAAGATACACAAATGTAGCATCACTCAATACATATACACATATGAAAGATGTTTCTGTGTTTGTCTTGAACAGGAAATTTGAGACACCCTCCCCTTCCGAGTGTTAATTTGGCCCATCCCCTCCCCCCAGGATGGACAGTTGATCGGACAATGAGAGGACGCATCTATTTCATTGAGTAAGTATGAAATACAGACAGCTGATTAACAGGTTACGATGCGCTATTTTTAGGGAGAACACCAACATTGGACAAATATGTGCAAAATCACAATGACCCAGCAAAATTTGAGTTTTTGTGCTGTGGGTAGCACAGGTGTTTTGTATCCAAATTTTGCAGAAAGGAAAGGATTCTCTATTGGGAAGGGGATTGGAGTAAAAAAAAACCAAGAAAATTAGTTATCACATCTCCTATCCACTTCAAGCAGGAACAAGAGGGCGTGCGTACTCAGAGATGACAGTCCTTGGGTGGAAACTCACCTTGTCAGAACGTTGGGCGCGCTGAGTACACACAGCCGACAGTGTTCTAGCTGGGACCATTTTAGTGCTGGGTCAATGTTTGGATTTCAAAATGTAGCGAGCACAGCGAGCGGAGCTCTTGCAGCTCATAACTGGACAGGATTTATGCCTTCCATTGATACCGCTGTTCGGCTGGTCTTGAGCCAAGACTGCAAACTTGTGCATGCTACCTCGGGGAAGGCTATATTATATCCCATTATTTCACATCCGGGTCTCGTAGCAATTCTCAATGCTTGACATACAATGGAATTGGTACATTTTCAGTAATATTTCAGTTCATTTTTGGGAAAATCCGTGCTCGGCGGCACAGCCAATTTGAACCTGAGAGCTAGGCGGAAATTTGCAGTACCAAGTTGGTCTGCCTGGCGCCGCCCACCATTGCTATAACACTGGCAGCCAATGATGTTGGAATGGATGGTCTGCCAGGCGCGTGGATGGGCTCGGGTGAGAGTGTACTTTCAACTCAGTGCAGATAGAGCAATGTGCATTCATGTGCTGTATTGATTCCAGAATCAACTGATCATGCTGCACTCACAGCATCGTGGGCTGTCGGAATACCATTACTTCTTTTTAGCAGGTTGTCTAGAATGTACGTCCCAAAACCTCTTTTATTTCTTCCGCCAATTCCGGACAGCAAAAACAAACCAAAATGTGGTCTTTTTTTTTTTTTTCAGTCACAATACCCAGACAACTCACTGGAGCCATCCGATGGAGAAGGAAGGATTGCCGGCCGGCTGGGAAAAAGTGGAGTCACCGGAGCATGGTGTTTACTATATCAAGTAAGATAAAAGGGTCCACGCAGCATTGACTTATTCAGTACATGTATATTCATCAGTGCGACAACGGTTTTACACCCCCATTACATATGTCATTGACTACGTGCGTGAGCGGTAGATACAGCTCTCAGCTCTGTGCACTGGCAAAGAACACCGTACCACAAGCACATGGGGAAGGCACAGTCGCGGTTCTCCGTGCAGAAAAAATTTCAATCGTGGTTGGGAAAGTGAAAACTTCGCGTTGCATTTTTACACCAACTTGAGAAATTAAAACTTGAACTTGTACTCAAAGAAAATCTATTCAGGTGGGGTTTAAAAAACAATTAACGTTCCCATTCCCATTCTTGGAAGGGATGATTTGATTCACTTACTGATTTAGTATTTCATCCCACTCAGCTTTGCCTCGTGGACCAGACCATTCCATGTGTAAACCTCATGTAATTTTTTCCACTCATAAACACTCATTATTCGTATCTTTATGACCTGCCAGAAGGAGACAGACATACGTTGAATGTCTCCTACAGATGTTGTAGTGATACCCACCCATCAATTCACCTCCCCTCATCAGTAATGGTACATCTTGTCTACCTCTCTTTTCTCTGCAGTCACATTTCTAAGATGGCCCAGTACCACCATCCCTGTGCAAGAAACATACCCCGCTATGAGCCGCCCCCTCCTGCCCCCAAGCAGTTACCCATTACGCACCCCCACAGGGGTGGGGGTGGCCACCCCCATGCACCTGGTGCTGATGAGCACCCAGGGGGCCAACATGTGTGGGTGCCTGCGAACCCGTACCTCTATGCTCGTAAGTTGGACCTCTGTGATTTAATTAATTCTCTGTTAAGGAGGGATGCTACTTCGACAGGCTTCTTTGTTTGCTGTGCGGACTGGTTTTGCCTAAAGGACAGGTCACAAGGAACTGCAGAATAACAGTTACAAAGGATTTAAAGGCATGCTTTTTTTTGTTTGGATTACTTGCATTTAGCTCTAGATAAGATGATTAGGGACTAACTGGGCAACAAATTAGGATAACTTGAGCCATGAGTCATTGTCTGTCCTTATAGTCTTTCAATGCATGAAGTGCTATTGTCAAATTTGTTGAATATGCACAAAGCCCCTTGGAGACAGTGGCATTCAAGTAGCCCGGCTGACTCATCAGTTTTTAAAGTATTTTATTCACCAATAGGAGACTTTCTTCAGAGACTTTATAACCCACAACTTGACAGGAAATAGCCATGACTGTACATTTACATGAATATAGGTTGTGCACGGCAGCCATCTTTGAGGTCAGTGCTTTTGTTCTACAGGGATACACAGTAGTAGACCTTTCATGCATATCCCTCCATTACAAAAACGCCTGACCTGAAAGAAGCCTGCCATGCACAGCCTCAGTACCTTTGACATACAATGAAAGATTAAAAGATCCTTCTAACGTTTGCCTGGACAGAAATTCCCGACTGGCTGGAGGTGTACTACAAGGCCTCCCCCAAGCACGATCACAAGCTGAAATGGGAGCTGTTCCGGCTGCACGAACTGGACGCCTTCCAGGGCATGCTGTCCCGCCTCTGCAAGCGGGACCTTGAGGAGGTGGTGATGGACTATGAGGCGTACCGGTTCGCCCTGCTGCGGGAGATGGACCAGCGCCTGGTGCGCTCCAAGAAGATGCAACAGCAGGCCCTGCAGCAGCCCAGCCCGGAGACCAAAGTGTGAGACTTCAGCCCAGCAGTGGCGGCCAGCAGGTTGAGCGGTCGGCAGGGTGAAGGTTTTGAATTCTTACTCATTTGTACACTTGCTGGACATTATTTGTTTCGCAGGGCAAATTCAATCGACGACTGTAGTTAACTATAGTTTGACTAACAATGCCTGAACAATGGATGGTTTGGAATATTTGGCCCTAGGGCATGGTCGCATCGCTGGTTATCAATAGCTGATTTCATTTATCATTACAGAAGGAACTATTCTCATGAATATAACTGTACAAGATTTCAGTGACCATGTACGCTACGAGAATCATGGCCGACCGTGAAATGAGAGTAACAGGCCAAAATAAATAGGCTGAAAAGGGTCGTTCAAGTGTAACTGAATTGCACATATGCACATTGTCAAAAAGCATCTGACTATGGGTTTAACTATAGTTCGTACTCAAACTTGCCCTTAGTTGTGGGGACTGCACTGGTGTATCCAGGTCTGGGATCTGGGGCTGAATAGTAGTTGCAAAGTGCAAATTTACCACTAAAAAGGTTCCGCAATCTGCACTCCGTGTGACTGCACCCAAGATATTGGCAGATTGCTGGTGCTAGAGGTTAGTATCCTTGAAAGAAACCTCACCTCCATGGCAGTGCAGTTTCTTGGTTAGATTTTGTTCTCAAGACAGTGTTATCCCCCAGAAATTTTATTATTTTGGGAAGATTTTCACGTGTTTTTGCAAACAGTCATTAATTGTGGATGTTTAGTCAGTCATGGACCCTAGTTGCCCTGTATGATTTAACGTCCACGATTTGAATGTGTATACATACATGCACACACCCACACTTTTAACACCTCACAGGATTAGTGTGGACTCTCATTTGTTTATGTGTAGTTGAGGAAAAACTCCACTCTCCCACACTGAACGCTAACTCAAGCTAAATTCTTGATGATGAAGAGTTGATGGACATAATGAACCAAAGAGATTTGCATCTTGCAGATCTGGGTGGTGTAGTATGGACTTGCACACCTCCACAGAAATGTTTCCCACCTGCTGAGAAATGGTTTTGGTGGATGTTTGGGTTGAGGGTTATGAGTCACAAAATGGAGAGGAATATCCAAGGGCATCAAAGTCACAAATAGAGGCTGATAGATTGTTCACAGTGTGAAAGTGGTCGCAGATTTTTCATTGTGAAATCGAGGAAGTCTCCACCAAGTGGGAACAAATTTGACAAGAGATGTTGTGTTTCCTCACCTGTTGGGCATTTTTAGGCCCCACTTTTAGCACAAGTTTGTGCCAGGTTTCTGGAATCACGAGACCTTGCAGACTTGAGCTTTCAGACCTGCGAGCCGTATCTCCATCCATTTGAAATGTCTCTTGGGGAAAATCTTAAATATGGCTTGTGGAGAAGAGCCTAAATGTGCTTTCAAAAACAAATTGTGCAAGAGCTGTTTTTGGTGCAGGTGTACACAAAGCTTGTGTATGCTTCACTTTGGGACATGTTTGTGCAAAGTCAGTGTCAAATGAACCTCAAGAAAAATGAACTTGCATGGGAAGTAGTGAGATGTACATGTAATCGACCCTTGACCTGATCTGCTGTGATCATCCAAGCCATGTCATGGTTTGCCTGATAAGGGGAATGCCCTGTGCTTCTACATAACAATTTACTGTAGTAGTAACTATGAAGTTGAACCCTACCACAGTTGAATTATTAAATCATGAACATTGTAAGCTTTGATTTTTTTGGGGGTGGTGGAATTTTTGGAAGTGCACTATTTATGTACGATAAGATAAAAAACATAGTATTTAACAGAACAGGGTACACGCATGTTTAACAGTTTTGTTATAGTAACTAAGTTGTTTTCCCATGTGATAAAAAACCTCACAATTCTTAACTTTTTAAAACTGATGAGATACAGAATATCGTCAAGTTTTGGAAAGTGTTAGTGCAAAGGAATTTCAGCTAACACCGACACATCTTAATTGAAGAAACCCATGTAAACTGAATTTATAATTTAAAAGAAAATGGGATAGATCTATGTATATGAATTATGTTCCATTGGTAAAACCCTGTCTAAAGATCACTTTTTGACACAGGTAATATGATAGAGTATTCACAAAGTACCAAAAAAAAAACCACCTTGATGGGCCAATAGAGTACCGAAGTAAATACGTCACGCACACAATTAGTGTGTAAAAGGCCTGAGCGCGTGAACCATCGCGTGAACCAACACGCGTGCGTACTCCATTCGTTTGCACTGCACTTTCTGGTTCACAGTGACGTCACACTTCGGTACTCAATACTAAGACAGTTGTAATATACATGTATAACGTGCATGCATAAAAAGAGCCACAGCTTTGGATGTCGGAAAGAGAAGAGTCGCGCCAAATTTCTGTCTTATTTTACCCAGCATGTGTCATTTAAAGTCGTCTGAGTGTGCTTTACGGTGTTCACAAGATAACAACAATGCAGCAGTTTTTCGCAGAATGTGTTTTCATGCAAGGTGATATTCAGTTGGTTTTCATTGCCATATTTAGGCCTGACTCATTCACTACTTGTAAAAAGAGGATATATTTATTTATAGATCTACATGTAACAAAACTACAAATAAGACAAATTGTAAGTAGCAAAACTAGAATTAAAAATAGTAACGATTCACTGTGATTGTCATGAGATGAGCATATACATACATGTACATGTACAAACTCAAGTGGTACTTCACCTTGAACCGTGCCACATTGGAGGATGTGTAAACACAATTTGGCTGTCTGTAGACACTGGCACGGATGACTGCTTAAAACGTTAAGCTTGCTTCGACTGACCTCTGGATGTTGTCTCAAAACGTGCTAATCCCCCAGTTTATTCTGTACGCGCACACCAAGTCCAAGCAGTTTGTGGAGGGGAATTGTGTGCTGCTGTGCACAGGCTGTTGTGGCAGTAAATATCACTCTGTCAGCGCACCCGGGAGTGAAGAATTTCAGGTTGTGGTAAGAAACGTTGCGCCGATACAGTGTACTGTTGAAGTGACTCCTGCAAATCAGTATTCATGGCGTTTGGCTGCATATGAAAAGTTGGCAGCCATATCTTGCCTTTTTCAAAATTTAAAATTTTGGGGCCAAAAATAGTACCGTTGGCATGTGGTTAAATGCCACCAATAAAGGTGTGAAAGGTACCACATGGAAATCAATAATTGTGCTGTTATTGATGTTTTCATTTTCACATTTCAACTTGATGATGTCTTCCAGCTTACACGAATCAGTACAAGTGTACGAATACAGTGGAAAAGGAATCAAAGGTGTGAAAATTCAGCTTTTTTTCTGCACCTGCTGTGTACAAATATATGGGGGACTTCTTACATTTCAGCTTTTTACTAGCTGTTTTCAGCTTTAATTTTAAGTGGCCACTCACACCCTGATGAATGCATGTAAACCTGTATAAATGTAGTTGAATATGTACATACCACATTGTTTCTTAAGCTATTGTCATGTTGGAAACTTAACTTGGGCATATATAACTTGGGCCTGTAGTTAAGAATTACGTAAAAATGCACACTTAACATAGTTTCCCTTGAACTTTGGAGCTTTTTTTGGTGAAGGTGGCACATTAAGTCCAAGGTTTGTGGTAGCGCCATGCAAGGATATTCTTTTGCTTGAGTGGTGCTGAAAAGAACCGGCGGGTACCCTTATTAAAGTTGAGTATTTCGGGCAATATGCTTCGTCATCTGGAGACTGCAGAGGTTCCATTGATGAAGTGGCTTAAATGGTGCCCAGAGGCGGTAAGGTGTGGAGAGGATCTAACTCTGGATCCAACCAAGATGCTAGATGATCGGTGAGGTGTGTCAGTCTGAAAGAGGGGAGCATGGGGGAAGGTTGCCAAAGGTGTAAGAAACTAAATTGTACCCGCCAGTTCTTTTCAGAACAGAACCACACATACTCACAAAAGAGATATCCTCACATGGTGCAACCTCAAACCTTTTACTTCAGTTTCCCTTGCGGAATTTTTTATTGTGTATTTTTATTGATCCTTGATCAGCTACTCACTGTGATTGGACTGTGGTTATAAATCAATGTCATTCAAATTGTCGGTAAAGAGGATTGATTGTCACTGGATGGGACTAGATGATCTAAAGTGCCTTGAGCCTTGCCAAACTTTGAAACTGTTGCCTTATTCATGTAGCAGACTGTAACCTTTTAACAAATCTGAATCTGATGTTGATGATCTGAAGTTGTAACTTAAGTATTCTCTTCCGAGAAAGTCCATTGTCAAAATGTGATCACCTTGGTATGTTGGGTACATCTAGTGCTAAGCCTAAAGTCTTCACTCAGTGTCACAAGTGCAGATTCTACAAACTGTGAACATGAAAATATAATTATTTACAAGTCGTCAAAAATCTGGATCAGTTGCAAAATCCCCAAAGAATAAATTCTTGTACTAAATCACGAAAATCATGAAAACGTGTGGATTGAGGCAAAAGATGTTGCCAACCAATGGTGAAATTTCCTCAAAACTAGGCCGCCGATGCAAAATGGTGGTGTTTGTAAACAAAACAAATGTTTGTACTTGAAGCTGCCTGTGAATTCAAGCTTCAAGATTCTTGGTTGGTTTCTGTGTTTCTTTAAAAGAAGTCTCCCAAAAATTAACCAAGTGGGGTCTCTCTTTTTTACTGTAATATACTTCTACATGTATGTATTTTTCAGTTTCAACTCAGGGATCATTAGTTCTTTTAGTTTATATGCTTTGTTTTTACATGTAAGGGCTGATATTCAAATCAGTTGTGTAATTTGGAATGATTTTTATGAATGACCTGATTTTACAACCATCCAATCATTTGTATTCGTAATCTGTGTTACAGTAAATACAATAATCAGTGATGACAATCACTGTTCATCTCAATTGTAGCATAAGAATATCAAAATTGTAGCATAATTATATTGATATTTAAATACTTGTATTCTTTCAAAACTTGTCATTTTACTACAAGTACTACCCAAGGGCTGTTGTACTAATTTACATGAACACGGCTTCCCATTCTTATCCCTCATTCATGTCATTTGTCCCTTTTCTTTACAGTTATTCTTACTCTATCCTCATCAATTTACCAGCAATTTGTTTGTGTAATGCTCTTAATGACTGTCGCAATGTACTTGGCTCAATACTGAATGGTCAATTTATGTGATATTACATGTATACATATACAGAACACGTGCGCAGTTAGCCCCTTCAGAGGAGCAAGTTTGCTGCAAGCTCAATGTTGGCTTGTGGCAAGATGCAAGCTTGTGCAAGATTGCAGATTTGCATGCAATCTAGGGCAGATTTCTGCTGAAGGTGAAAAGGGGAGCGATGCTTGTTTCCTTTGCATAACTTCAACTGTAAAAGGTATAACATCCGGGGGCCCACTTCAATATTTTCTGTAATATCGCCCCACTGTAGCCTTCCAAAATTTGTCATCACGTCTGACGATCATTTTTATGAAAATCAGACGTACCGTTCAAGCAAAATGCCCAGTGGCTCCATGGCAGATTGCCCGCTGAATGTTAATTTTTTCCTTATCAACAATGTGGTCAACACATGAGAACCCATGGGACATATTGTTCTTCACGTGCTGGTTTAGTGCCAGCCTTATATGCACCAAGGAATAGGAAGCAATACAAACACTAGGAAATGGGCATGCACTTCTGCCTCTAGAATGAGGGGTGTGTGTTTTCATGTGAGAAGTCAAACGCTCAAAATGAATGTTTACAGCAATAGGTTGCCTGGGTAGTTTTACTTTGCAGCATTTGCGTACTATTGCAAAGATGCATTCTTGACGTTTTCTCATTCAAAATCTGTCAAACAGCCCTTATGTGTCTGTGTACTGTAGCAAATCAAGTGGAGGGAAATTTTGACTGTGACTGTCAGAGCAACATGCCGGTGTTTGGCTTTCTTATGTAATGACCAGCTACACCATGAACAAGCACTTTCCTGTGGTAATCGTTAGTGTTGCATTCTTTCAACATACATTGACTGGAAGTGACCTCATTTGATCATGCTGAACCAAACAAGGTTCTATGCAATTTGCATTACTGTAGGAGGGTAAGGCTTAATTCATGTATATTTGTATTTATGTATTTAAATAGAGTCTTCTGTGCTACGAATCAGTCAGGACAGGTGTTCAGATACTGAAATAGGATAAAATGTTGAATACTTCTGTAACTATTAATAAACAATGTACATGCTTGTGGAAAGATAAATTTTGTAAACCTTGAACATCATTCTGAGAATTTTAGGAAGTATTGTTAGGACTCCAGGCTCTTTGAGGGCACGTGGAATGGGCAACTGGTGATCTAAGCCATGGCTCACTTCACAGACCAGCCTCGTTAATTGGCCAGAAAGATTCCACTGATATTTCTACTGGTGTCGGTTTTGCTGTGCTGATGGGTTACTGCAGGATTAGTGGATGCCTTGTTAGCAGAATGTTGCCGGCTTATACGAGTACTGTGAGGTTGGGTTTTGGAGTCTTTTGAGTTATGAATGATCTGAACCAGGACATAATCTCCCAGTGGTTCATCTTAATACATTGTGTGTTAATATATAATGGGACGCTGTGTACAGGGATGTGTCTTTCGGGTGGGCCAAAGTTCACCTGCTTTGGTTTGTTCCCCCCAAAGACCTTGTTTGTGGAGATGGGTTCTTGCAACATGTTGAGCAGAATGTCTGGGCTCAATTCTTGTGACCCTTTGTCTGGCATCAATACAAGTGAGTGCAGCAGCCTCTATCAAGGCCTTAATAACAGGCTACCGTAAGGGTTCAGTGTTGTGCAAATACTGACTGCCTTGAGGGGTGTAGTGAAGCTTGTCAGGGATGCTGGTTTGAATGTGATTCGAGCTTCAGTAATTGGCATTGATATTCATAAACTACCTCATCACCCAAAGAGATACTTTACTGATTGAACCAAGTGGAGAGCACACAGACGCTTGTGGTAAACTTGAATGAATCGTGTCATTGGCACCCTTTCAAATTAAATTTGCTGCCAATGTAGAGATTTTTACCCAATTTTGTTATGTGTCAGTAGAGGACACAGTGTCTCGGTACATACATGCATTTGGACAGGAATGTCATGCAGTATGATATTTTGTTATATGTCTCATATATTTTAAGAATGAGGCTGCTCGATTCTTTTGGAATAAATCGGAGAATACCGTGTGATTGCTTCAATAGCAGTTCCTCAATCCTACACAAATACGAGTTGCCCATGAACAATTTGCAGCACATCAACAAAAATGACGCCTTCAGGCTTTGCCTAAAAGGACACAAAAGAAAGAAAACTTTCACATTTGTGAAAAGACCCAATTTAACAACCCACAGAGCTTAGACTCAGACTTACTTGAAGCTCACTTCTGAGTTTACGAGGATGTCTGTGACTCAATAAAAAAATATACATCAACGCAGGAAATAAAGGATCCAAAGAGACTGCTTATGCATGGCCCGATGTTTACTGCACATGATCACGTGTGTTTCTGTCCTTGAAAGGTCACAAATAATTCTGACTCATATGAATTACAATGACACAGAACTCGGTGATAATCAATAATTCAAATCGGATCTTCCGTGCATCACATGATAAATCTCCCACCAATTTGTGTAAAACAAGCAATACATGTAATAAATAGCACAGCCGTACTGAATAAAACTTGCGTAATGTGCAGTAAAATGAAAGCATTGGTACACCACACAACAGATATGAAATGCCCATGCTTGTATGTGTATGTGATTCAAAATACACATACAGTGTTGTAGGGCAGGTTTAATATAATATTCACAGGGGCAGTGTGCCCTGAAAAGTTTCCATTGCCAGGCACTGGCTTGCCATCCTGCTAATACGTATTGTGCATAGCCAATTTTACATTTACATGTATGTGGCAAAAAGTTGACTGCATGACTTCATGGATTCTTGCTCACTTAAAATATGTTGAAACATACATTGTACATGTATGTAATACCAATTTGCTGCAAACTGCTTGCTGACTACAGTGACCTCAAAATATGGAGTGCCCGATGTTTCGATCCTAGCAGAATCTTTCTCAAAGGCAAAAACGTTTTGGACAAACATGATCTTTTCATGACCTGGGTTCAATTCCGAGCTTGGTTCACATGTGGATAGGTTTTCCGGTCCCTACCTGATTCCAAGGGTTTTACCCAAGACATTACTCTGGGTTTTTCCTCCCATCTCTATAACTGAGACTGCTCCTTATTGTCTCATAGCTACAGGTTTCTTCGGGCTTGCGAGCTACAGTGCCTAGGGCGCTTTTGAGGAGTCCCTGGTGTCATCACCAGAAATAATCAATGATAATGATAACATCAATAACGATGAGGCAGTGGTGTTCTTGTGCAACTTGCATTAATGACTCCAAGCTTCTTGTGCAAAACAAATAACTGCAGATGTGGTTACCAAGTCAGTGGCCGCTGTGTGCCCATCAAGATTTGGTCAGCTGCAGATTCTGCTCTAGCAATAGTCCTCTTGCAAGATGGAGATCCCAAGTGCTCAATAACCTTTGCAAGATCACCCCAAATGGTACACATATCAATATTCATGTCCCCATGACAGTCTGCCGATAGACAAGGCTACTTGTGAACTCTGGTAGGGATTCATCATCCATGAGGGTCTTCATCTCATCTCTTCTGGGAGTTGGAGCCCATGCTGGTGTTATTTCTGCTCCCTTTGGACCCGGTGGCACTGAACGAGCTCTTGCTTTTCCTGCGCGTCCGGGATCCCAGACTCATACTCCTGGCCATCTTCTCTACTGAGATCAGGTCCATTGTAAACAACTGCAATTGATAATGGAAACAAAAAAAATCAAGGTTAAATATTGTGATTCAGAGGCACAGCCATGGGTCCATAACAAGTGGAATCACAGATTGATTAGAAGTCTGTCCAAAGTCCAGTCACAGATGGATCATATGTCAGTCACATGTTAAAACCACAGACTGATCACCAATCACCAAAGTTGAACCAATGGTCGATCACAAGTCAATTCAAAGATGAGCCATGAGTGAAATTGTGAGTCTGGTCATTGAGTGCACCACGGGGATAAACAATGCACATGTGGAACAGATTGTCATTGTTTTGGGCCAGAAGATGAAATTCCCTTTTGGTCTATATTTGTCCCTTCGTGATAATGATGGCTCATGCAATACACAAATAATAAAGTTTAGGAGTGAATTAAGAAAAATTTTATGATGGGTCAGATTATGTTCAATTCCTTTAGGAGAAGTCAAGCGGAATGAAACATTCAATCTGTCACCAAATGAATTTATTCAATTCAAAGAATGTGAAATATTATTTGTTTAGAACAATGCTGGAATAATCTCTTTGTATACAAGTTGCTGTTTTCCTTTCTCAGGCAAGCACAAAATTGTAACTTAGCTTCCCCAGCTAAGTTTGTGGGCGTCCTTAAATTGCTCTTGCTACTTGACGGCATATATTTCATTTGTGCCATTATATGAGAAGCATCAGTGTCACTTATAAGTTTAAAATTTCTGCAATTCGTGTAAAAAAACACTAAAGTGCCAACTCCAAAATGAAGTATTCCACAATTCTGCAATGACACTTGCACCATTTTTGTGGTGCTAGCCCCAACATGAATAGGTCAGACTGCATGATCTCCAATTCACTCATCAGGTGACGAGGCTTTGTTCAGGCATTTTGTGCAAAGCAGATGCAGTCCATTCACTGAATCTTCACGATACCTACTTACCATGATAAGCTGAAGCTTCTCAATGTAGGTCATGGAGTCCAGGGCTGGGTCGTGTTTCTTGTGGCATTTGTCGGCTATATCATTGACAGCCATCTGGATTCTCCCCAGGATCTCACTCTGAAATATCAACACCAAGTGGCTCAATATTAACTCGGGTGATTGTTTTAGAAATACTCTCCATTTGGACAGAAACCCACAATGAAGTACATCCGTGTGCACAGCTGAAAGCAAGATGATAGTTCAGGCATTCAGATCTTTAAGAAGATGGCTTTAGGTTCCAACAGACAGGGATATAATGAGGTCTTGATGCTGGGCTATCAATCTGCTTACATGATCTCGGTAGCTGTTGAGCTCACTGAAGATCTCCTCCTCTAGCTGAGCGTTAGCCTCCATCACCTCCTCCTGCTTGCTCTGCAGCTCAGCTAGCTGGCGGTTTATCAACTACACAAAGGGAAATTTAAAATAGCGTTGAAGAGGGTGTCACATGTCAACAAGGATTCAGGAAGGCATCAGGGAATCAGCTTGGTGTCAGGTTGTCAGGTCGGCCTTGGGAGTCAGGTTGGTATAGAGGCTCTTCCCTCTCCCTTCCTTTCCACAGCCTGGGTTCCAATACTGTGGTCGAGATCATCACAAGACTAGTCACAAGACTATCAACAAGACCAGTCTTAGTAACAGGATGAACAAAGACAAAGGAATGCTCTTATTGCAGTTCATTTGAACAGCTTATGACTTGAGCTAAACACTGAAGGTCTTGTGATGGTCTTGTGATGGTCTTAAGAGGTCTCATAAGTCTCCTGGGTTCGATTCCAGGCCTAATCTAAATATGGATTGGGCATTCAGTCCCCACCTGTAGGCAAACAGTTCATGTCCGCCCGGATAACTGGCAGTGTGGCACTGAAAACCCCTGAGTGTTTACATGCCATCCAGCATGAAGTGGCTTAGCTCACTCTCCCTTACCAATTTTTTCTGGTCATGACTGTACTTGAGTTCCTCCATCCGCTGGTTGTCTGTGTCAATTTGATCGGACATGTTCTGCACTCGCGCTATCAGTGCCTGATTGGTGGTGCTCAAGGTGCGATGTCTGTCCATCAGACTCCGCAGCATGGAATCGTTTACTTCCAAGTAGTCTGATTAGTGACCAAAAGCAAAAATACCAAAATAAATCACAGGTTCTGAAACAATGGAATAGAATTCATTATTTTCTTAATGGGCATTTGTTTTGTATTTCATGACATGTTGTGCTGTGCATGGCATGCCATATACAATCTTTTGCTTTTTAGGTTTTGACACCTCGTCAGGACTTGATTTTCTCATTAGTATTCTTGCATCTTTTTTATGATGTACTCAACCACGAGGAGGAAATGAATGTTACTTGCTTACTAGTCCCTTTAAGACGTTTAAAATGCACAAGCATGATGATGGATCAAGCTACAACTGTTGGTATTCAAATGCAACATCTCTGGTCCTTTAAATGTTTTTGTCAGCTGCCTCTTTGCTCGAGCTGGAAATAGATAGTTTTACTACTAATTGTGACATCATCGGGTTTGAGTCAATGTAAACTCAAGTCAACTCACACAAGTGTGTAAACGCCGTCAATCAGGGACTCCCTATTGTTCCTCTTTTGTTCATACTTTAACTTTTTCGGAAGACCTCCCATATGTTTTGTACATGTTTTCCAACCGTGGACTCTTCGGCAACCATGGACCCTATTGTTATAGGTCCACGATTGAAGGCGTTTACACACTCACTTCCACTCTGAAGTGGTGATATCATGTTGTGTTACTGACCTTTTCTTTGATTACTATTAAAGTGGGAATGTATAGGAAGTACTATTGTCTTTTGTGTTAACTTTTCATTTTTGAAAAAAATCCTGTTTTTTTGTACAAATGATAATGAGCTTGGTGACAGAATGGTATATTTCCACTTTTTTGCATGGAACTGCCTTTAGGAATCTTTCCACACAAGAGGTCAAGTCACAAAAACCCACACCTTGTTTGCATCACAATTGTAACAATAAATTTCGTTTACAAATACAAAAATCAACTAAAGTTCTCTTGAGCACGTTTTGAGATGTAATGTCCAAGATTTTTTCTAAAGATTTGGTACCGATAACTACAGCTTTATAAATGTCCAGCTTGTTTGAAGTGACCCTGATTTTAAGTCGTGTTAAGATACTATGGTTTACCACAAGGACCTGACTTGGTAGCTGGATCGAATCTTCTCTAGATACAGGCCTTACTGGTCCCTCTGACCGTAGCTCATAATACTTGTAGAATACCTTCACAAAATGACCTTGAATCTTACTTTCGGGTATATCATCCAGAACCCTCATCAAGTAGTCTTCATACTTCTTGTGCTTCTGCAGTTTTGTACACAGCTCCTTATGTCTGGGAAAAGAGAAACAGCAAGCTGTTTATCAGGATCAATACATCCGTACATTCAAGTTTCTGCTTGTCTACCACCTTACACCAGAAGAAACATTAACTCGGAGACCTGTAACACTTAATTATGAAAGTTACACTGATGTAGTTGAAAAAATGCAGGAACAACATTAGTCCACATGTGTGTAGATAACATTCTCAAGAGCAGGAGTAAAGCGGACCTCCATAAAATAATCACTCCATTATTTCCCCCTGATTTTTACATGCATCAATCAGTTGAAGTATAAGCCTCAGCTACAGGAAGGCAAAGGATTGCATTTCTTATTGCCTTTATTTTAACGCAGGCATGTTCAGTGTGTGCATGTCACATGCATGCGGAAGTGTGACAAGTGTCTAGTGTTCAAACTCATGCTACCTAATGATGGCTGGAAGAAAAGTACGTCCTAATTGCACCCAGCAGTAAACAGCCAATATCCCAATGACATACATCTAAAGGTCAGCGGGGACAAGTGAAAAGTCCTGCAGGTGATTTCACAAATGTTGCGTAACTTTGCAAAATGCCTTGACGCAGTGAGCAATGATAAGCCAAATAAGTGATATGATTAGTTAGTAAACTGTCCATTACTGATTTGTTCCATGAAGCTTTGCCCCAGCTCAAATGACTGCATTCACTGCACAACTTGTTGACTTAATGTACACTGTACGTAACATTCCTGAAGGGTACCATAGTCACACTGCATGCAATAGAATGCACAGTAAGAGAAGTTGATTACGACATTGCATTAAGTTTTATGAAATTGGCTGCTGGAAATATATGGGAGTCTACCAAACTTACACAAGTTTCAGTTCTTCCAACTGTTGCAGTAACAGTTCATACTCAGACTGCTTCTGGTCCTTCAGCTTCAACTCTGTCTGGTATTTGTGGATCGCTCGCCGTCTCTTTGCCTCTGTTTCCTGAATGAACTTGTCAAACTTGCTGACTCTGTCTTTCATCTGAATAGCATTAAGAAATAACGATGGAGAGATTTGGATCTGTGTTTTCTGAGCTTATTCAGTCCAAGTAAGGATTATTCAAATCTTAATTTATGTGAATTCTGCAATACGCTCTTATCATTACTGCGATGACAAAAAGTAGTCTCTAGGGCCCTAGTGTGATGTGTGATTAAGCATATATAACCCCTCCCGTAGCCCTCTCATTCCTAATTGCTTTAATTTGATGCTCATTTTGTATTTAATGTTTTCCTGTTTGTATTTTGTTCCTCCTCTGATATTGTCGTTTGTTTCTGGTAACGGCAAGCCTGACCCAAGCTTTTCTTTCAAGGTTTTGCCACCTCTAGTGGCCTATAAATCTCATACACTGTTAGTACCTGTATTTTGCCATGAGGAGGAAATAAATGTAATTGAACTGAAAATTGAAATATTGAACTAAAGACAGGAAACGCACATTCAGGTACAACTAACATTTGTGCCTCTTAAAATATCAGATTTTCCAAAAAAGATCCAGTGGCATAGCTAGGATTTTACTGGGGGGGCAACAAAAGGGAATAGTGGAATAAACAAACTACAATTTATCAAGGGATTCATGAATTGTACATGTACTCTGTCACTATGGTAATGCATGCCAAATATGCCGTGTCTTTGCAACAATCATGACAATATGTCTTGTGGAAACTGTTTTCACGGGCTATAAAAATGAAAGTGGGAAGACTGGTGAATGTGAAGTTGGCTTTGAACAAATTTAGACACCTCTGCCCTGACAAAAGGGAGAAAACAAAATTCAAAATATGAATATGGCAGTACCATAAGTAGTTGGCAGCTTCAACAACCTCTTCATTTGAGGTAACAGGATTTGTTTACCACACCATCATTTTCAAAACTGACAACTCGCATTTCCTACCCTCTGCTGCTTCTTCTGCAATTCAATTCTCTTCTTCTCGCATTCCTCCATGCGCTGCTGGAAGTTCTCCCGCTTGGCCTGCAGTTCAAGCGTCACCTTGTCAACCTCTACCTCCCTCTTCAGAAGGAGGGTCTTCTGCATTGTGTTCAGGCCGGTCTCTATCAGCTTGCCTGCCGACTGGTCAGCACCAAATATGAGAAATCGTTCTGAGCTGTAACCTTTCATCAGGAGTTTTAAACCCAGTTGAAACACTGCTCATCACATGTACATGTAACTGAATTTCATTTCCTAGAGTATAAAATAGATTTTCCTCATGATCGTTTCCCTAGTCACTTCTTCACATGCACCACCTGCGTAAGTTTTACAAGTACAACTCGATATTCCAAGTTCGCTTTAAAAATTCATAAACCAAACAGCAATGGTACACATGTACTCTATGATCTTTCTTTTACAAACCAATATGGGACCCATGCACTCTTGCCAGCATTCTTTGACCTTTAATGTCTCAGATTCCTCAAAATCCATCACTGATTTTTTTTTTATTTTGCAGGATTACTCTGTCAGGGAAGGGGTTGGCAGGGAATGAAACTTGTCCTTCCTGGGCCTTTTTGACAAAATGAAAGTGAGACCAAAACACATTACTGGCTTATGTCCGGGGGGGGGAGAATTTCCTCACAGATGAAAAAATTTACACAGTTGTTTTAGCACTTTGGTTATCTTCTTTCCTCAACCGCAAGACCCATGACTTGAATATACAAAGAATAGAGCAATATGGAAACAGCTGTTTCTGCCAATGTCCATCTTGCCCCCCCCCCAACAATCCTGACCAGAATGGGATGAGGAAGTGACGAGCGAGCAGAGCTGGGGGATGTACTGCTTGGCAAGTGGCTGCTATCACCTGCGTGTATAAGCTCAATGGCCACTGAAAGATGCAGTTCAAAGACTATGCCATTCACTTCCTCCACACGATGGTGGACATATAGGAATTGACCAATTGCCACTTGTAAGTTAGCCACATCTTGTGGGTCATGAGTACACCATATGATTGAACAATAATTTACATACTGCACTGATATGACTCTACCATGATAGGCTGCTTCAGGCAGCTAGGTTGAAATCAGCAATGGGTCTCACCTCTTTGACAATGGGATATTTATTGACATCTTCTTCCTCACGGTCATCCTCTCTGTTGAATTGGATTCCAAATAAAATCAGGGAGTAATTGGAATTGATTTAAAGTCACTTTTAGCTATGAACGTGCAAACACAAACCGGGTTATCCTTGCTGCGTCGAGGTAAGTGTTGTGTACAGTACAGAAATCATTTTTGAGAATGAAGCATTCACTTGAATTACATACAACTAACTACGGGAAGACTAAAATTTTTCTTAGTCCAATGTGGGTCTCGGGGAGCAGCTACGCGGATACAGGGATACGAAGTGGGCCTTGTGCGTCCTACAACGCAAAGTGAATGGGGAAGGTGGAAGAATTTTCTATGTCTGATATGAGTCCTGGGGAGCGGCTATGTGGATACAGGGATACAAAGTAGGTTTTCTGTGTCCTGTAATGTAAAGTAAATGGGGAAGGTGGAAGAATTTTCTAGGTCTAATATGGGTCTCGGAGGGCGGCTATGCGGATACATGTACAGGGATACGAAGTGAGCTTTTGTGTGTCATCCTGCAATGCCAAGTGAATGGGGAAGGCGGAAGAATTTCCTAAGTCCAAAGTGAGTCCCGGGGAGCGGCTACGCGGATACGAAGTGGGCCTTGTGGATGGAGGGTTACTCTGTATCCGCGGCTACGGTAGTACGAGGTAGGCAAGGTGAACTGAGTGGCAGGGTTTTCTGCGATTGTGCCTATTAATGTACAAGACTATTTCGAGCAAAAGACTGCCCATATTTCCTGCTTAAAACCATTTTCGTTCATAATGTTGTGAGCATAAATTAAAACAAATTTGTATCTCACCCCCTTTCTCCTAACTGGGTAACGAAAATACTCCTCTTCTGCGGTTCCAACTCCAGCCTATAGGAGCGAGATGCCTCTGTAGCGTTGGCCATGTTGTCTTTATCTCTTTGGAACAAAATTTTACAAACAGAATGTTAAGAAGGCTTAGTAATAAACAATTTCTGAATTCTAAAGCACGAAATCACAACTGCGACTCACAGACAGTCGAGTGTGTGTATCCAACGACAACATGTATACACTTCGTTAAGTCACGTGACGCAATCTCAGCGAGCTAGACTGGTGCTGTGGTTTTGGTGTATTGTATTAGCGTGTTCAAATGGCTGGAATTCATACAGGCGTACTAATTGATTGACACCTGTTCTCATCTTGTCGTCTGCCAGGCTTAAGCCACCTGCTTTATTCGAATTTCCCATACCCCAGAGTTACGATCAGTTGCCAGCTAAAATGTTCCATGATACCTATATTTGCTCAATATAGATTGCAGGGCTGTGACAATATAAATAATGTTTTACGCCGGAGAAGCAAGGATGAGCAGACGAAGGTGGAACAAATAGTTCATTTACGTAATTACGGGTGCCAGCCCAGGGGTACAGATGTTGCAGGCCCACATTAGTAGGCCCAAGTTTCCTGCGCAAATCATAATCTGCATCATGGGTGTAACTCCCTGAGGGATAGGGTACATAATATCTCCCTCCCCCCACTGTTTGGTTGGCAGATGGGCTATTCCCACTTTCCGTGGTAAATTCAGGCAGATTTTTCGGACTGCAACAATCAAAATGTAGTAGGGCCTATGAATCCCTGGAGCAATATAAAGCTCCATGATGATTAAATAGCACTCAAAAGGGAGAATGTTTTAAAGCCATAGATACGCCATTTTGATGTATGCTTCTGCTGGAGTGTTGTAAATTTGTAGTCTAATACATATATGTTCATGATAAAGATGTAGATCTGCATAGTGAATATCCCCCAGTGTCAAATGATGTCAGCACCCCGCCCCCCTAGGCTCCCGCAAGTCACACCCCACACCAGGGTAGGACTAAAGGTTGGTCAAAATGCCCACTTTTTTAGGGTGCTATTAGAGCATTAAATGTGGACTGAATGATTTTTCAACTTTGTCTTCGGCAAAATTCCGGGCCCAAAATATCCGAAAACTGGCGATGAGCTTCATGCATGACTGTATTACAAAATGTTATCCTTGGATACCAATATTAAATGTCATCGGTCAGTTCACAAAAAGTGAAAAGAAAGAATGAGGAAACGAGTGTTAATTTTTTGTGCGTACTTGTATCTGTCCTTAAGTTTTTGACAGGGTATTTTCACTACCGGCTTTGCAAGCCTGCATTTATTTCCTGGTATGCAACTGCAATCATACAGTCTACAGTGAGAGCGCCCTCATTTTGGTGAGATTTTTCCTTTCCAAAAATGTCCAACACTACTCGTAGCTAGTCTTCAGTTTATCACAGTTTTTCACCATGTACAATGGTATAGTGTGATGTGAAACAACACTGATTGATAAATTCTTTGGTGGAACAATAAACTTTAAGATCAGAAGGAATATCACGCAAATTCAGAGGTGCATATTTGAGATTTTTTTTGCAAAGTACTCAGCGCAGGAAAAGGTCTCCACGCTCCCCTGCATCGCCAGTGAGCTTCTTTAGCTCAAGAGAGAAAAAATATTTCCGAATGCAACAAGAGGGAGGCAACAATACCGAACACGGTCAAAAGGTTCCTCAATATATGGGTGACTATCACTGCATAGGGTCTGCTCACTTCTGCCTACTAGTGACTGGTAAAACTATGGCTGGCTGCCAATACAAAAGTAAAGATTAGTTCAGTAAGTATCACTTAATATTAAAAACACCAAATAATAAACACCACTACTAAAGACTGAATGAAAATATAATCTCCTTTAAAAGTCATATGGAGAGTCTACTTTTGAGGTATTCGATATTGAGGTAAAGTAATCGTTCTTGTGTGTTCTGATAAAGCATGTGATAAATTAGGTTGATAAAGACAAATGCCTAATTTACTGTTGGTTTAGTAATTACATGTAAATGTCCTCCCAAGAAAGACTTGCCAAATATTATTATTCTGAACCAGTGGGATATCCAGGTTCTAGCTTCAGGTGGCAGAATGAGATTTCTTTCACTAATTGAACCAACATTTATTTCTTACATTTTGTGTAATAACATTACCAAATATTTGTAACTTTTAAAAAAATTCTTATATCTTACATTTCAAAAGTTAGGACCTTATGTCTAAGATAATTTACTCTTCATTGTGTTGACGGAAATATTTTCATCTTATGTACATTATCCACGCTGAGGACGTATACCCGCCTGATACGATAACGTATAAAACATCTTGCTACTCCATTCGAACTAAACAATATAAGATTTCTTGTTCACTTTTAAAAACAAATTATAAATCAGAATATAATGTAATAGCTATTTATTTGTAGCGGCAACTTGAATTCATAAGCATGCACAAAGCCAAGGATTAACCACATACATAAAAACCATAGTTAACGTTTTTGGTTTGTTCAATTGAATTCAATTAGGGGTCTACCGTTTATGCAAACCTTTTGTATCACTTTTTGGGGGAATAAAATTTACAAACAAAAGCTTTATTTTCATATGCATTTTTTTATCGAAAAATGGTACCACTCAAAAATAGTAACAACACTCTCGAGGCTTCCATCTTCACAATTCCATACTCTTTGCATAGCCAAGAGAAGGCTGTATTCCCCCAAGACCTTTTCGCTATTTTATGACAAATCTTCAAAAGTACTTATTTGTAAAAATACATCGTGTAGCCCTCAACATTACTCAGCGTCAGTTGGAAAGTTTCGCATTTTGGTTTATTTGAAAAGAAAGGACATTGACAATCAATTTTTTTTAAATAAATGAAACACAGAAAGGTTTGCATGCAAACTGAATCGGGATTAAAATGAATGTTGCAATTTCAGATAAGGATGTCTTACAGCTATATCCCTCTAAACAAATTTTACATTAAAACAAGTAAAAAAATGGGGCATCGATTTTTCGATAGAAAGCAGTTAATAATTGCATCGTTTTATAATTCCGGGATTCTCTACACCAAAATGTACAGCAGGGGAGGCGTGTCAACCGGTCGCCCTTTTAACAATGGAGACGGTAATCTGTGGAATTACTGCGGACTACCCGGGAAGTGGGCCTGCCAGGGCTGCTCCTACAGTCAGCTCAGCCTGCCAATGGACTCTTCTTGTTCTCACCAGAATGTTCTTCTCGATATAGTGTCTATTAACCATTGCACGTCTAGGGGTCCATAAAGTGTTTTATTACATCCCTTGAAAGTGCTCCTCTCAGATAGTTTACATTCATTGAGGGGGAGTAGAAACTTTGCCTAGGACCATTGACAGGTGCAAGAAAATGTGATGTGTTTTTTGTTAGTAGAATTTGTCTCCAAGATTCGGGAATCGCGCGCACCCAAAACGTTCTGAGAAGAACTTAAACATGGTTGAAAAGAATAGAGCATTCTCAGCCAAGATATTGCTTATTCCAGAAACAAAAACTTGAGATGATTTCGCAATAAATCCTTTTTTTAATTTTGCCCACAAAAGTAAAAACCATTCCTTTAATTGCTATTTGTATCATGATGAAGTTTCATATGACAGGCCAATTTACAGTTTTACAAAAAGAGATGAAAATTAGTATTTTAAAACAAAAGTTTGTGACAATTCTCTTCTAGCACTTTTGAATTTCGAATGCACCCGTCAAAGGTGGGATTTTTGGTGCATCGTATAGGTTATTTCAAATTGATTTATTTAATGTAATCTGTTTACTTTTTGACTTCCCCTTATTTTAAGTGATTCTGTAATGCGCCTGGGATCATTTGTATGAAATTTGCGCTTTATAAAGTGTAATATTGTTATAATATTGTCAAGTATTTTCATTTAGACTTTATACAGTAGTGACGGTCGACTTTTCATAAGCCCACACGGCATAGGCTCTTTTCACTTTGGTGCAAAGGGACACGCTGAGACCTTTAGAGCTTGTGGAATAACATGGTAACCCTCTTTGGTGCGGGATGCGGGGCTAAATGTATCCGGTCAATTCTTTGGCGGAGTCGACGGAAGGGGGCGGTTTTTTTCTAAAGCTGGGAAGCACTCAATTGTAGCACGTTGGGGGTGAATGATCAACAGTGGAAATTGATGGAGACTGTTGGTTTTCAGTACTATCGTTTTCTTTTGAGTTTTTTCTTTTCCAATTTTTCAAAGCCCATGGGATATACTAGCTTCTCGTCGGACACAATTAGAATATTCGTCTGAAGGAAAGCAGCATTGACATTAACTCATTTGTCACAGTAATATGCTACTGTTGTATATGAATCACGCAAGCTCCATCCTTCAATCTCAAAATGTCCCTCGTGCACTCATTTTGATTCACCATCTACAACTTGGGTTTGAGTCTGAAATGATTGGCATGTTTTCATAATCATCATTTCCCCGAAAGCATATACCGGGAGTAAGATTTGCTGAGTACAGCTCCGTTCTTGATAGTTCGGTGTCATTTGCAGTCCTTATCAAAGTCCAAGATTACATTGTTAAATTGTTCCAGGCGCAACCGGTGGGAAGCAAAGTGACTTCATGGGAGCCAAATAGAACTTGCCCAAGTGAGGTAACACCGCGTAGCTAACTGTTGATTTTCACACCCCAGACCATGATAAATCTCAACAACGCATTGCACTTTGTATGGCTATTTGGATCTTTCATAATTCTAACATCAGGTCAACAATCACTGGGCCAACCCTGACCTAGGAATGGACGTGTGTGCTATGGTCAAACAAGTCAGACAGTGGGGACGAGGTTGAACTCGAGTAACTCGTGAAGGTTTACCCCCAAAACATCTTTTGGCATCCAGCAGTATAGCATAAATTATGATCTAAGTGGAAATTGATTGTTTTTTTAACGACAAAAATTGAATTTCCTTGAAAATAAACGTGGTCGTCCCTTTCAATTCCTTAAAACTGCAGCTGGACACGCCACTGGAACAAGTAAAGCAAAGCTCAGTCAACCATGACCACGCCTAATAAGAATAATGTTGCGTCATGTCCGTGCAGAGTAACGCTATTATCGTACAATAAAGTTTCCCCAGACACTTCAATCATAATCGCATGCAATGGCCGAGTGGTTAAGTTGGCTGACTAGACTTAAAGAGCATGGTGGTTCGAATCCCTTTGATGTATTTTTTGTTTTTCACTATGTTTGCGGAATCACGAGCTATAAAGCATAAAATTTTCCATCCTAAAGGACCAGCAGTACCTTAGCCAACCGGGTAAGCTCTTC
>NW_019091427.1:934259-1055384 GCF_001949145.1 Acanthaster planci
TACCCGGTTGGCTAAGGTACTGTTGGTATTTTAGGATGGAAAATTTAATGCTTTATAGCGATGACACAGCACGTTGACTAAAAAACTGAAAAAGGCAACGATGAGATTCGAACTATCGTTCTCACTATCTCCTTTCAGCAAGCTTAACCACTCGGCCATCGCATGCGACAACTATCATAACGTATCTTTCACAAATAGTGCAATAGCATTACTATGCACGGACGTGACGCAACATTATTTAAATAAGTCCTATTCGTGCGTCTTCACGGTTTACTGAGCTTTTCTTTTCTTGCTCCATTGGCTTGTCCAGCAGCATATGCCTTTTGTGAGTTAAGTCAATAAAATCTAGTACACTGTGTTAAATCTGATTACACATAAACGTAATTTGAATTCCTCAGACTAAACACACAGCTGTTATACCGGTACCTGGTCATTCGGGGCTAGCTTTTGCGTAGCGACCACCATCTCTGGAGTGGAATGGTTCCTTTTTGCCCTTCTTGCCATTGAAAACAGTGCACTGATGCAAGGCTTCTCTTATGTAACTAAGCAAAAACTTGCCCCGAATTACGAGCGCAACAGCGTTTTTGGTACGGAGAATTCAAATTACGTTCACGCGAATTTAAAGAACTCAGTTTTCAGATTTTATTCAAACTTAACTGACAAAAGGCTTATAGAAAGCGACTACCACGTTTATTTTGAGAGTGGCGCAGATTTAACTTTTGTTTTTAGAAAAACAATCAATTATCCCCCATTGATGTAGGACTTGGATCATAATTCATGCTGTTGCTGGATGTCAAAGGGTGTGTTGGGGGTAAACCTTCACGAGTTGCTCGAGTTTAACCTCGTCCCCACAGTCTGCCTTTTTTGACACAGCACACACGGCCATCAAGGTCAGGGTTGGCCTAGTGATCGTTGACTTGATGTTAGAATTTTAAAAGATCGAAATACCTGTTCAAAGTGCTATGCGTTGGTCAGATTTATCATGGTTTGGGATGTGAAAAGCAGCAGTTAGCTACGCAGCGTTACCTCGCTCGGGCAAGTGAATGCTCCATTCGGCTCCCATGAAGTCACTTTACTTCCCACCGGTTGCATCTGGAACAATGTCACAATGTATAACTTGCACTTTGGTGAGGATTGTAAATGATACCGAACTTTCAAGAAAGGAGCTGTACTCAGCAAACTTTACTCCCGGTATATGCTTTGTGGAAAGAATGCTTATGAAAAAAATACCAATCGTTTCAGACTCAAACCCAGTACGATTGGGAAGTTGTAGACAGTGAATCGAAATGTATGCACGAGGGACATTTTGAGATTGAAGGATGGAGCTTGCGTGATTCACATACAACAGCAGAATTTTACTGTAACAAATGAGTTAATAGCAGTGCTGCTTTCTTTTAGGCGAATATTCTCACTGTGTCATATCCATGGGCTTTGAAAAACTAGAAAAGAAATAAAACACAAGGAAAGCAAAAGATATTATTGAAAACCACCAGTCTCTATCTACTCCGCTGCTGAGCATTCACCCCAACGCTGAGTGCTTCTCCTCTTTAAAAAAAAACGCCATGCCCCCTTCCATCAACCCCCTCCTAAGATTTCAAAGAATACTTTGGAGCCCTGCATTCCACCTTAAAGAGAGTTGTGGGCTGATGCTGTGTGATGGAGACGGTTAACTGTCGGGTGTCTTAAGCTTACCATGTTATTCCACAAGCCCTTAGCAGTCTCAGCATGTCCTTTTGCACTAAAGTGAAAACAGTCTGGTGCCATGTATGAAAGGTCGCCGGATCCCTTATAAAAAGAGGTCAGATAGAGACTTCACCAGTGAAACCTATTGATGTGGATAGATTGCCTAATACAAAGAAATTAAATTGTCATGAAGAGCCAGAAACGTCTCGGTTAATTATCATTGTATTAATTTTTAACTGTATTGTTTCTTTCTGGTCAAGATGTTGCTAAGGGAGACCAACAGACAAAATTATCCCAGATCAGAAATCTTGTTTTCAACTGGAAACTCGAATCCTTTCGAAGATAAATAGTAAGGTAAACAAGCTTGCTTCAAAAATGAATTCCTAATCTCCTTTATACACCTCATGAAACAAACTATATCACATATATACACGACATAGTTACCTCAATCAGTGGGATCTTGGAATCGTGCAGGAACGGCTGGTATACAACAGTGAAGTCTTCTTTGTCGTCAAACGTACCACTGCCAATCAGCGCTTCTAACTGAATCTAATCACAAATAAGAACTATCAACGTGTATCGCGGATTCAGTCGAATGATTTTTATTTTGGACAGCTTATGTCCTGCAAATTATTCAAACGGAAACAAAATTTCTACCTGATTAGTACTTCTCGTACTTTACACCAATACCTATTCAATGTGACACTGACACAATGCACGACGATCGAGCATTAACCACCCATGGTTGACAACAAACCGTTTCATTCATTTTACATTCAGGCTGACTGCGCCCGATTCCGAAGTCCGTGTCATTGCAACGTTCAGTGAAAAGAACATTTGACATATACCAAGTGGCAAAGCTGCAAGGCCGTGAATTGGCTTAGTGGAGAATATTTGTATCTCAAGTCTTAGGAGAAATACAAGTTTTTGGGTGTTAACGACACGTATCAAATTAAAGCTGACTTCCTCATCGTCCATTTTCCTTTCAATTTTAATGACATAACCCATGACATTTGAAAATATATCTCTCCATATGTAACCCCTCAAAGCAGTCATGAGGCCCATTTTCATTTTGCAAATTGATGCCTACACTCTATTGCATGATAGAGCGAGTTGGAGGGCCTCGGCCTTTAGGGCCGATACTTTCAGAAATACAAGCTGACAGTCCTGCTGGTAGATTCAATCCTCCTTTACAAATCATCCAGACCACGTGCCACGAAATGCTCTAATAGCAGAGAATTTGACACTTACATGAATTGTGATTCGGTCGACGCAGGTTAATTTGAGCCTATTTACTGGCCTGCAACCTTCACTCAGGGACTTCATCACTCGCACTCACTACGCTAGTCTTGTCCCAGTCGTTACCTGGCCTTGCAGCTTTGCTATCGTGTCCGAAAGGCGCTCAATTAAGCACACATCACTAACTAACTGATAAATCATTAAGAATGATGAAGTGAATTTCGTTTTTTCCCCCTGGAAAATAGGTAGTTTCACCCTTTTCATTATTTCATTGATATTACTTAATTCTGTTTCTGTTTTATTTTTTTCGAAGGGAGGTCCCCCTCTCGCCATGCCGATGTAGCTGGATTCTTTACCTGGTACTGCAGCAGCGTTGGTGTCCACTCATTTTCAAGTTCCTCAACGGGGACATTCGCAACGCATGGGCAAAAGCCTCTTCAGAGAGAAAAAAGCTAACAGTCTGTAAGTTTGGCAACGTGGAGTGCTTTTCCTTTTCCTCTATTGCTTAAAGATAGTGCTTCTCTCCCATTTACCTGTAAAGCTGTTCAGCATGCAGTATGTAATTGCTTTTCCAAGGTACACTGTAAATAAAATCTGGTGTTTCCTGACGAAACATTCCAACACTTTTCACCAGTGTTAACATTTTGGTGTTATTTGAAAACTGTTGGTATTACTGTAACACCCTCGAGTGCACAGTAGCACTTGTAGGTGTATTTAAGCGGTATTTATCGGATAACACCTAAAAGTATTGTTTTAACAACACAAGAGGAGTGTTTGCAAAACTGAATTTTTTTTACCTGTGACTTGCTTTACACACGAATCCCTCGAATTCATTTATTTGTCGGAGGTCAAGAATGCCAATAACATTGACAAAGGTGCGGGGCATCTGTAGATGAGTACGAAAGGGAGGAAATGGCCAAAAAAAATCACTGAATATGCCCCCAAAAGCTCCATTCTTCTCATTTGACATACATGGAGCATGGAGGGCATCAACCCTTTCGAAGGAAAAAAAAAAGTATGGTGGTAGTCGGCCCTGGTCAGTGTTGTAACCGCGACCAAACACACTGAGTGACCCCTCCAGAAAATTGACCCCAGTTACACCACTGATTCTGCAAATTCCCCTGGGGTTCTTAAAAGCATTTCAATTTATCGGTTTTAAGCATGTGATCATTTGCAGAGTACAAGGTAACTGTATCATTAGAACAACCCCTGAAAACGCACCTTTGACACATATATGCCCCTAGACAACACTACAGGGGGCAATGTTCATATTGCAGCTGTACATCTATGTAACACATTCAGGCAGAATCGTACATCAGAATGGTATATTTATAGCTTTTAAATGTTGTTTTTGCCCCCTTTGAGCGTTTTTAATCATTGAAGAGTCCAAAAGATTCGTCACAATCCGCTTTAAGTTTTGTGGTCACCATGAAGAAGTCAGCGTACGGACGGGGGAAGAGTCAATAGCTCATCCCCCAAACCAAACCGGGAGATATATACCCCCCTCCCCCGGGATTTACACCCATGACACTGGTGTATCTGCATTATTCCTCTGCTTGCTCGTAGCGTGGCCTACCTTGTTATGCAACACCTGTAAGGCCCTGCGGACGTTGTTGACGTATGCTCCGGGAGAGTACAAGGTTTTGTCGTTGCACAAGTCACAAAGGTCATTACCCCCAATGAAGATAGTTATCAGCTTCCAATCCTTCTCGTAGTCGACGCTAGCTTCATCTTTCATCTTTTGCACTAAGCGCTCCGCTTGCTCCTCAATTTCGCTTTGATGGGATGTAGATAAGAAAACACTTCCTTTTTAAATATAAGGAAAAATTTGAAGTTTCACAATAGTTGCAGGAATTCACCCGACAATATCGTCCGCTAACAGAACAAATCGTCCTGAACGCGCGCTTTTGGAAGTTAAAACCCATTTCCTATAAAATGATTATTGGAAAAGAAAAATGTATCATGTGCCCATGGCTTTGAATGCTGCCTAATTTAAGGAGCATTTTATTCGGCCCTAGATTAAGTTGGCAGCACAGCGACATAGCTCCTAACACAGGGAATTCTATCGGTACTTACTAGGCCACTGCTCCTGGGAAGGCCACGTTCATTCCCGCGTTGCTTGTAAACCATGAACCCGTCCCCACGCCGTAACCCTTTAGAGACGGGTTGTATTTCCGAAGAATATCTACAAATGGAGTAGTAAACCACCATAAGGCCTGCATCTTTCATTGTCAATGGACCCAACGACGCATCCAACATGGATATAATCATGTTTGCAGTTTGACCAAAATCATCCATTTGCAATTGCGTGCATAACGTTCTCAACATCCGGACGAGGCAGGGTAATATTCAAGGGCGTATTGAAAACCTGCATGGGGGGGAAGAGAATTTTTCGGGGGTGTGTGTCAAAACTGATTAAAACGTTCTCCAACAGGGCATCTGGTTAAAACTGTTAACAGAAATGGCATAATCTTTTTCCCTCAAGCATTTCGAGTAAAATCTTACTAGCAAGTGTTGGCACTGTCTCGTAACTCTCATCCCCACCATGGCTGGATGGAGAAAATATAAACAAAAGAATAAAAACTTACACAATAAAATTCGACGATACACAAAGAATAGTGTGCAGCCAAATTATGCACATTAAAAAAACGACTTGGATGATCAGGGTCACAACATGACATTGTGGCTCGGGTATGTTAGAGGTGCGGTTATCTGGGAAGGGAGCTTCAGAAATATTCCTCAGAGATCCGTCCATGTGCCAAAAGAGACTGCTGGAGAAAATGCCTGGAAAACTCGACCTGCCCACAAGACAAATTTATTTGGTGAAAGCATCAAAGATTCTTTCCAATTTGAACTAAAACCGTTGGCGTATGGGGGTGGCATCGTTTTATTTATCAGTTTTTTTGAAGGATTTGAAATCGTCTACATTCTTGAAACGATACTACCACCTTTCTTTAGGGTAGGAGTTAAGGATTCTTTGCAGATGAAAGGCTTTGAACAATCGGTTTTTTTTCGGGGGGGATCCATCTTGAACCGCCCACTGGACCTGGAAAAGCCATTGACCGGAAAGTAAGTTTTTTAAACAAGGCTTGATGTTTCAGGGAGCATCTGGAAAGTCTGGTACCTGAAAGACTTCCCTCTGTATTGGTACAATAACTGCGGCAATGAACATGCTCCGCCTCCATTCGCTGCCTGAGATATAAAAATATGAAACGACTTTAAAGGTTTTTTTTTACTTTTCCCACAGGCGACCTAATAGTGTTTACAATAAGTACAAGTAAAGGGACATGGCTAATCTGGAGTACCAGTCGTTTTGGGGTAGAGAATTTAGCTGCTCACTCAAGAAAAATGTTTCTGAAGTGTTTCAAATTATATCGATGTTGTTTAAAGTCCGGAAGGGGACGGTGAGAGAAGTGTCATTATTTTTATTTTCTTGCACGGGGTATCTTTCATCAGTGAAGTTGTTATGAATAATCAGATCTACCTTGCATTTTCCTTAGATAATCAAACTAGTCTGAAGCAGTTTTAACACAAGTTTCTCACTGGAAAATGGTTGAAACCTTAAATGTGCAAAACTCTCAACTCATTTCTGATCACAATCCAACATTTCACTACAATTATTTCAAACAAACCTACTGTCAGCGAATCTCCAATGGCTCCAATCACTTTGATATCTGCAGGCCGTAACATGTGAACTGAGAAAAGTACAAAAAGCTAGTCATTACACGCATGTCCACACCTGACATCAGTGCTTGAATGAAACTGATCATTGCTACGTTGTTTAGATACTGGGTTGGCATTTAATGGGAAGACAGTAGGTATAAAATTAAAATCCAACTTTCCTTTCCTAGAGCAAACGTCTGTTCATTGAGATGTGTAGGACTATTCAGGGTTTGGGGGAAGAGGGAAATGTGCTTTTTTTCCTGAAACGATTGTTTATTTTGTTCTTTCAGTAAAGACCTCCTAATTTAGGAATTGAAACCCCTAAAGTGTCCCCCTGGGGGAGTTCCACCCTCTCTGCTGGAGTTCCAACCCCCCTCCGCCCCCCAGATATGTCCCTCATCAGCCAGCCTCTTAATCTTGGAAACAGCGAAGGAAATATAAAGGAAGCAAATCTACCTGAATTTGGTGGTGATTCCGATGGTGGGAGGATTTGACACGGAAAAATCTGTTGCTCGCCGTACTAAAATAAAGAATAAGTAAATCAGTGACATTATTCTGAAACTGCATAGTATGATAAACCTCATAGATACCTATTTGTACCCATACAACCGACAACTCGGACTCATTATAGTGTTGGGGACTTCACGTTACTACACACTCCACAGTGATTATTAAACTGGCCTGTTTTGTCCGCTGAAAGTTACTTGACCGAAACAGAAACAAGATTTTTAGAGCCAAGTATACTCTGCCTTCCATCCACCCTCTCCTCCTACCACCATTCGTAGAAAAGTGTTTGTGTGTAATGAAGAAACTGGGGGAATCACCTCTTGGGCCATCCAGTTCGTAAGTGTGACATCACTTCAGTTTAAACCACGCCCACTGCGCATAGAGTTTCATGGAACCATGGAACCGGAAGTTAACGCGCAACTTTAGAGTTCGTCCAATGGGAGCCTACAATTAGTGGCGCGTCTGCGTGTGTGACGAAGTCACTCATGGACTGGATACCGAAGTGAATATGTCACGGCGCAATCAACTGTGTGTAAAAGGCATTGGCGCAAGAACCCGCGCGTGAACCAACACGCGCGCGTACTCCTTTCGTTGGCACTACACATTGATCTCCACTATAAAGAAACTCCACTTTCTGGTTCAAAATGACGTCATACTTCGGTAATCTTTAAAGCCCATTCCATATCACTTTTACAGGATAAAAACGACATTGTACATAGAATAGAGCACATAAAAGTCAGGACACTAGCATTGAAGGGGAAAATGATAGCACACGACAGGTTAAAGCATGGATGCAAAATGACTTGTAAAAGAACATTCACGACAGCTAATGTTTTTGTGATGAACAGCTGTATGGCCAAATGCCCAAATGCCAGCAATATGCCCTTTAAAATGGCAGTTAGACTAAAACTGAAAACTAGGTTGGATGGGACAAAATGGCAAACAAACACTTGAAAAAACACAATGGATATTTTCAAAGGTTGCGCCAAAAAAAAAAAGATTGCGAAAAATACATTTGTAGGCCATATCATCCATCTTACCGTTGTAAAGCTGGTTTTTGATGGATTCACTGTCTTTCCTTATTTTCTGCTCTTACCGGCCATGTTGGATCCCCCGTACAGTTATAGCCCGGCAGTAAAGTGATAAGATCCCGGATGGTCCGGTTCCAGTCGTTGTAATCATCTCCAATCACGCCATCGTAGTCATACTCAAACTCTGAAACTCGAAGGAAAAGTAAGGGGCCACATAATTGTAAGTCCGATTCAAATGTTTATTAATAATTCAATGTTGGACAAAATGGGCCCTGTCATTTACGAAAACCTTGAGGCTCTGCTAAATAGGCCTGTTGTGACGTTGTCTGAGTAAGCCATTAATGCATTAACCAATCATTATAATGGTTTGTCTATCATGCCCTGATTCTTAACAGAATGGTGATCCATGCTGACCAGTCAATATGTCATGTAAAATATAAGTCTCGAGAGCACAGTTTTGAAATTGGACAATAATTGGCCTTCCTTCCTTAGAAGGCTTTATTGAGAAAGTACAAGCTCCTCTGCCCATTCGAGGCCCAAAATGGATGCTACACAAAGGTACGGTTTACTTGCTCAAAAACTAACATACCTATTACCTATTACTCGCAACCAAACTGATTTTGAAACAAACGATCATTGGAGTCATGGGGAGGGGGTGCTCCCCTCTGAAAGAAATCAAAAGAGAAAAGGGGGAAAGAGAAGAAAAACTCAAAGGAAAAAAAGGATTAAAGGGGATAGAAGTCACAAACCTGCATGATAATACCTAGAAATTGACCCCCTCCTGCCTTTGACGGTTTGTCAGCTGGCTACCGATAAGTGTTTTGCCTCCTCCCGAAAAAGACCCGGCAAAACCTATGCAAACCATTCTTCACAATAACAGTCACCCTGCGTGCCCAACCTCAGCGCGTCTTTGCCAATGGAATAATGACGTCTTGCCCTCTCACATCGCCTATGGCCAAGAGTTCGCTTCGTTGACTTTACCACACAATGTTCACTTGCCCCATTACGTTTCCAAAAGGTTCTCCAAGAATAACCATCAACCAAAGATCTGGAGCAGGTATAGCAATGTAAATTACCCTTTTTCAGGGTATCTGAAGGAGAACAATTATCGCCGATTTGGTCTCAATTAGGATGCAGTCATTTTAGATGGCATTGGGATGTTAAGATGTGCTGCATCCTGGACCCGGCGAGCCAGAGCTCTAAGCTCTCTCTGCCGATTCTTACCTTGTTCAGTTCCGTGGATGGGTACCACCACAACCAGCAGGAGTGTCCACACGGAAAACAGCCAGGCTTTTCTCAGATAGTTAGGTCGAGACATACCGAGTCGTGCATGCACCACATTTGCAATTGTAATCCGAAGCTGCTGTTGATTTCAAGTTAGAGTTCCAAAGCGGTTTTTCTCTCTAAAGTGCTTATATGATTTAGCGGATTGCACTGCAAGTCAAGAAACGCTACAAGAAACAACCAAATCGCAAGACTGTGGCTGGTTGCATATGCGTCCCGATTCCAGGTTAACTCCCAAGCTCATGCGAAGATTCATCGTGTTGAGTTGATAAATGCATGCTCCCGGATTTATTTAAGCGATTTACACTGGGGGCTTAAAAGATTACAAAGATATTTGAATAACCTGAGGGCATCGGTGGATCCTGGAGGGGCCGTGCTAAGGGGTATCCCCCTCTATCCAAAAGGGTCCTATTGTTTTTGAAATATAATGAACGGCGATTTCCGTCCTTCCCAAATCTTGTAAACAGCCTCAAAATCTAGCCTCATCCCTCAGAGATGCCTTAAAAACTTACACAAAGAACCCCCGTTTAACTCCGAAGGAAACCAAAATCCGCCCCCTACAGCAAAATTGACTTCTGGATCCACCCTTGCCTGAAGATGGATGATCACTTTATTTGTTCCCATGTTGTGTATAGGTACAGTGTGTCACGTGCACCTTTCATGTTTACGAGTGTTTAGGCGCACTTTGAAGCTCACGCCATGTTTATTTCGGGCCTAGGGCACTAGGTCTCATTGGTCCACCAAGCTTCGTTTACGTATGTCCTTTGCCATAGTGGTTGGAGGACCGCGGGCCACTGTGGCTCTATAGAAAAAGTTCACACATACACAAAGTGTGACGTCAACACTATAGGCTCATGGTTTGCATATTTGTTTCCACTCTTGAATGCGTTAACCTAAATGAGCATTTCATCGCATCCTTTTCACAGGTTAACATTTTAACACAAAAGGACGCGTGTGAGGATTTTTGTATTGCGACTGTATATGTTGTTATTACGGTCAAAGACATTTCTTTTTTATTCTCTCGTTTAATTTTGCTTTTAAACATCCGCTCTTGTCTTTCCCGTTTCAAATAACTTGGCTTTTTAATTCACTCCTTGAGGGAACCTCAATAACAGTGCCACTTACTTTACTGAGCAAAAAATAGATCGACCTGAAATCAATACTCCAAACAATGATATCTTTTGTATCTAAATGTATTTGCTGGAGAGACTGGATGTACCAAGTAACGACCAAGCCCCGCAAACACTACAATATTCGACCTCTTGTCAATTGTAGTCAGGTTTACTTTATCCGTTTACACAGATGTCATAATTCTTGTCGCAATCAACTTTGTGATCACCACTCGGTGAACATTACCTGTAAGGTTATCGTTTTGACCCATATAACCAATTAGGCCCTATGCCTACATTAATTATTAATACAAATGCGGCTGCACAAACATTTTTGCAATATACCTCCAGCCAAATGACAATCCATCATTGAACCCATAAAAACAGCATGAATACTGGGCTATGGACGTCTCTCAATCTGTCACTTTGGCCATCAGTTCTCAGCAACTCGCCGGGAGGGGTGATGATCCTCTAAATACTCCATCCAATGGATAAGCAAATTCGGATTAAAATGTCAACCTGATAACTATACAGATTTATCTAGTTGTCAATACAGTATAGCAATGTAAATGTCGGTGTTGAATGAACGTCATTTTTTCCAACCCCCAAGGTACCTAAAACATGATAAGATACCGTAGCGTCCAAAGTTTCAAGATCACTATTTAGTTGGAATAAAGCCGTTCAGAAGCATGCATGCCAGATCTACCAGAGTCCACTGGAATATGCTTGGATACATTCAGACAACCTTTTCATACACATTACTGCAAATTCCGGCTTCTTAACTAATACCAAAAGCTAAAGTACTTACAACGCATTTTTGTGATTTCTCAACCTTAATTCTACATTCAAAGTCTGTCGAAATGGGACAATGTCTGATTATATGCACACCAGTGAAAAGTACGTTTTCAGGCTCTTGTCGAATCAGGAGTGTATACATTTTAAAATCTTGGTATATCTTTACTGCCGAAAAACCTGGACACTGCAAGAAAAACAAGTTGACAAAGGATTGCAGCTCAGAGTTTGAGTTCAAATACTTTGATTATAAAAGTGGTCTGCAAAAATAAGAAAGCCAGAAATTATGTAAGATGGAGACTTGGAAAAACAAAGCAAAACTCCAACATGATAAGAATCCAGAAGGACAAGGCAAGCTTAGATGCGCTTCCTGAATCCCCACTCCCAGTATCCATGGTAGTGATTACAACATCCCTGTCCGTCGATGTCATCGCAGGTTTGTCTGTTGTGGCAGCCTGTCTACTGTTCAGGTTGGTGTAAATAAACGGCAACACCTGCACGTCGGAGAAGGTCAAACGGAACATGTCAACAGCTAATCTTTCATGACATTAATTTATGAGGCTGAGCACCGAAGCAACAACTAAAAGGATGGGTTCCTCCATCAGCTTACCTCTGTTGGGCAAGTGAAAGGTCCGTCAGGTACCCATGCTCTAGCCTTACTGCCTACGGGCTGCACCTGTAGAATACATAGGCCTGATTGATTTCCAGAGTATGGACAAGGGTGAAAACAACAAACTTGCTCTGTCTACAGTAAGAGTTTAATAAGATTTTGGCCAACTTCCTAGTGTGATGCAGGACATCATTTAAATTCATAAGGTTACTATAAAAGATATCGTTGGCTTTGGAAGATTGGTAAAAAGCTGGAAAACAAAGAGAATCTTCCATTAACGAGCGAGCGTAAAGAGGAGTGGTACTTATGAAGAATGATGGTAAGCAGCAAAGACTGTATCCTATAGAGTCTAGTCAGCTCTGGCAGTAGCACATAGGTCATAGCTAGTACATGCATACACAACCCAGCCACTCCGTGCTTAGGCCGGGGTCAGAGGTCAAACATTTGGCTCGGCTTGCTCTCTTACCATGTTATTCCATAGGCAGTTACCAGTCTCCGCATGACCCTTGGCGCCAAAATGGAAACAGTCTGGTGCCATGTACGAAATGTCTCCAGAACCCTATAGAATTGAATATAGGAGATTTTATGGCGGCTTTTGAAACATAACTTTTCATAATACGCGATCTAAAGTACTTGCTGTTTGCACAGGAGCTTGATACCTTCATTAGAATACTGAACACAATGAAAAAAAACCCCACCGAACATTAGTTTAATGGTTGAAAGTATTGTCGTTGAGTTACTTCTTCCATCAAATTCTTTGTTTGAAACGGCGTGCTGAATTTTTGTCGGCGGTAAACACAGAAAATTCAGGCATAAATTCTTGGAAAGGGGCCAAGTTTCGAAACTCACGTCAACCAACGGTAGTTTGGTCTCATGGAAAAACGGTTGATAGACTGCTGTGAAGTCATCTTTATCGTCGAACATTCCGCTGGTAACCATCCCTTCCAACATATCCTGAAAAGTAACGACGGATGGAATTTTAATCTTGGTTCTTAAGAATGATTCATTTTTTATCAGAGGAATGGCGTCACATGATGATGTAAAATAACTCTAAGATGTACCTGATACTGCTGCAGAATTGGTAGCCACTCATTTTGTAACTCTGTCTCCGTGGCATTCGCAACACATGGACAGAAGATCCTGTGAATCAAAGAAAACAATCTGGTTCCACTTTGGGTCAGATATTACTCCTAAAGGTACCGGGGCGGAATGCACCTTGCCCTCCCCGACCTTCTCCCCAATATCGCGGCAATGCATTTTCAGTGCCAAGCTGACTTTCCATCTGACAGCTGTGGCGGGTGGGCGTGATGAACTTTAAAGGACCATAACAAAAAACGTATGTTGTAACTTTCGCAACTGCATAGGTAGAGCAGGAGATGTTCTACATGCAAAGGAAGTCTTAAGGGTTCATTTACTGATATTGCCCATAACCTCTTTTTTTATCTGGTTGTGCTGCGCTCTTTTATTACCCGTGAGCAATTACCGACCGTGAGCAATGAATTAGTAATTTACCTGTGGCTGATATCACAAAGCAATCCGGGAAGCAGGTTTAATTCTCGGAGGTCAAGAATGCCCACAACACTAACCAAAGTCCGAGGTAACTGCAGCAGGAGTATAAAACAGTAAGAGAATAAAATACATTAACGGGTCCTACCGATGTTTTCCTTTAATCATCATTCGACCGCTGCGGAGCAGTCGACCACAATCTTCACGTCTATCCTGTGCTTTCCTTTGTAAACATAAACGTTCATTATGCTACTTTGTATTTTCTTCTTTGTACAAAACTCTTAATCTCTTTTAGGTTGTGTATTGAAAACTGCACTTTAATTGAAACATTCTGTGATTTATAGCGTAGTACACAGACACTCTTGTATAATACAGGCCTTGTGCGTACCCCTTTGACCCACTGACCAGTTACCGATTATATTAATCTAAAGGTTTCTCTTGAATAAGTGAGCCGAGCAAGGAAAAAGAAACTCGCTGATAAAGCGAGTTCTCTTCCATATCCAATAATGATTCGCTAGATCTGTCTCTAAAGATCTTTAATTTTTACTCACAAATCTTTTGGTGTTAGAATAGAATTCGAATAGTTTGTGGCTATTGTCGCTTAGTATCTTCGTTATTTGAAATGTACAGTTTCTATTGTCCTCATTATTTGTCAAGTAGTGTTCACACAGACATACCTGATCGTGCAGCACCCGTATGGCTCGCTGTATGTTACCGATGTACGCGCTCGGTGAGTATTTCTCCTTATCCTTACACACTGCACAAAGGTCATTGCCCCCAATAAAGATTGTCACCAGCTTCCAATCCTTGTCGAAGTCGATGCTAGCGTCGTCCTTCATCTTCTGCACCAGATTCTCTGCTTGTTCAGGAATATCACTGATTGTGACATTAGCAGAAGAGATATCATCAAAGTGACATTCAATGGAAACTTGAAAGGTAAAACGCGCAGTTACGACGGACGTCTTACCAGAATTCCGAGTGCTGTGACAGTTGAGGATGTCAATAGGTTCAGTGTGTATTGGCAATAGCCTACAGACAATGAGATACACTTGCTCCCTTTGGGCAGACTTTCTACTTTTCTGGAGGTGAACCGGAAACTTAACCAGGAAAATTTCAAAGGGGGGCTTGGGGCCAGATACGCACACAGTTTCTTTTCAGGAGGTGCTGAATGCAATTCCTTTTCTTTTCTGTTTGTTTGTTTGTTTGTTTTTTTGGCTTATGCATGAGTTGTGTACATGTCAAAATTTCGAAACGGGGAGGGGTGTAACTACTGAAGGCACCGGTAGGGAACGGGTCACTCCACCACGCATGCCCCCCTGTATTTACGCAAATGATGTAAACATGAATATACTCACAGTGCAACTGCGCCGGGTATCGCCACATTCATCCCAGCATTCTGCGAGGACCAGCCTCCAGTCCCAACACCGTATCCTTTCAAGTTGGGATTGTATTTCCGAAAAATGTCTGTTGAAAGAAAAAATTGTGAATAATTACCATAACTATAAAAAGTCTCGATCTCTGGGCTTTACAGGAGTCGGACTGAGAACTCTTCAAGAAAGAATAATTTGTTGTGCCTCTTTAGACCAAATGTTTCATCAAAATGCACATGAAAACCCATCCAATATGACATGAACACTAGAAGAGCTTTGCTTTATAAGTAGTTGACAATTTTCCTAGCGTCAGGCCGGTCCCACTCGAACAAACACGAACGCGATTTTGTCACGTCAGATCAAATACAGACGCTGCAAATTTGCCAAAAAATGAACACACTTCAACTCATACAACTTTTGCCAGGCGAGGATCCTGGTGATGGGGATGGGGGTCGAAACGTCTCCCCTTGTCTGCTCAGAGACAAATAAAGGTTAAAAAGTGCACAAAATAATTTGAAAAGGAAGGAAATTTGAACGCAAGATAGAATTCTGCAGATTCTCCTCATTTGTCCTTAAATAGAGACTAAAAACTGTAAGGTCTGACCGTTCCCCAGGAAAAATTCCCGGATCTGCCCCTTTTTTGTTGGAAACTTTTTTGAAGAAAGATTCGCTTTGGCATTATACCGGAGTGTGAACCAGCCTTGACTCAAAACTTTGTGAACGTTTTACACCGCTGCTAAATTCTGCTAAATTCTGCTAAAAACGATGGTAGTTTTTTGCCAACAAAGTTTAATAACTTAGATTCTCCAGGCCAAGACCTTAAAAAATAACGCTACTCAGTGATTCCTTTTCAGAGTGAATAAGGATATGAGCTTTGACATTTTCTAAAATCTTCTAGCCTTTCATGCCGTATGCTCCTTTGTCTCTGACAAAAAAACAATGTTAACTCCGTCAAGAAAAAATACGTTTGGATGCTCTTACTGGCCAGTGTTGGGACTGTCTCATAACTATCATCTCCGCCATGACTGAAAGGAATAAAAGCAATATTGTTTGAAACTTTGAATAGGCTATCGATGTCTGAATAGTCATGCATCTGCACCAAACTATGAGTATAAAATAAAGCTTTCGGTCCACAATAAACGAAGAAAAAAGAAACTCAGGGATGCCATACAGTAGCATTCTGTTTGTCATGTTACAATGAGTTGTCACTGACTACATTTTAGTGCGTACATCTTGCAGGCAATGTATTTTTCTCTCCAAGGAGGATACTCTCATTATGGGGCCAAAATGAAGCTAATCGGAGTATCAAAGAGTAAACTCATACGATTTAGAATTTAGTAATGCTAGATTGAAAGAGTCTGATAAAGAAAGCACTTTAGCTGCAAACTCAATTATTATCGACACAGGATTGAATGAAGTTCCAAATTGCAGTCCCATATCATTGCTGAGTTGGTCGCTCAGTCAAAAACGTTGTAGTTTTGCCAGTGGTTGTTTAACGAATAAAAAACACTGCCACCTTCGGTAGAGATGGAGCGTCATTTCCGAAAGTGAAAAATTAGAAAGGTCCTAAAACATCTTGGGAAAGGTTGATGTCAGTAGGCCCACCTAAATGCTTTGCCTCTGTATTGCAGTAGCATCTGTGGCAATGAGCATGCTCCACCGCCACTGGCAGCCTGAAACGAACAAGAGCAAAGCAGTGGAATGTACCAATCTGTTATTGAGAAACTTAAATACGAGATGGCATCTGTCGAATGGATCGCTTTTTGCCTTCAGATGACCCAATGGCTCTCTTATAGGCTTAACATCACTAATAATACGTCATACATGACACATACAGGCGGAGTTGGTACTTCGTATGCCCAAGCCTGATAAGATCATGGCTCCTCACATTTCAATGGTGATGATAAACAGTTCACCATAACTGCATACCCTGTGTATTTTACAAACTAATGTTTATGGGCGGCCTCATTTGGCACCCAATCCACCAATTTTCGAAATGATGAAAGCAACGCTAAATTTTCACCCAAGGGCGATACACGCCCAATCTGTAACAAACAGAAATAACAGTTGGTTAAGTACGGCCGCTCGGCACTGTCTCATCTCCACCTAACTTTGGTTTGGGAAAAAACCTCGGCACAGTTGCTTTAATATTTAGTAGCTTATCCTACGTCCGCGAGGGTTTTCGGCTGATAAAAACACCAGTATTCATCTGCAGTTAGTGGAGATCGCTAGCTTTGTTGTTTAATTTAATTTTAACAGTACCTATCCACATTGCGTATTTCTGCAGATTACTTACGGAAAGCGAATCCCCTATAGCTCCTATCACATTGATGTCAGCAGGACGCAACCTGTGAACTGACAATTTCACAAAAGAGAGAAAGAAAGAAAGAATCACCCCTAAGGAAGTAAGCATGCTGTCACTACCTTTTTTCTCAGTTTAAGAGCGGATGGGGGGGGGTCAACTTGGGCTAACCCCGAAAAGGATTAATTTACTTCCCTTTCTTCCAAATGCCATATAAAAATCCACCAATATATAGCATCACCAAGAAAGGCTACGTGAAGAAATGTCCATGTTTTTGCCTACCCCCTCGAAAAACACGTTTGCCACCCTCGACAATCTGGTCCAGGGTTAGTTCTTGGATGGTTAGCTTTTCGTTAGTTTATAACCCTTCTAGGTGTGTTTGGGTCATAATACGCTGCAGGAAATGTCAGTACCCATTATGTAGAAGACGTGTCAGTAATCACGCCACATCTAAAGTGTTTTCGTCTTTGGGTTTTCTCAACAATCACGTTTCCTGTTTCCATCGCCGTTCCCTACCCTCTCGTTTAGATTCCCATAATTCCTTGAAATACACCCCTTTAGTACACGAATGGCGAAACAGCACCCAGTTTGACTCGAAGTCTCACCTGAATTCGGAACTGACTGAGAAGGAGGAAGGATTTCACACGGAAAGATCTGCACCTCGCCGTACTGAAACAAAAACAACACAATTCATGTGATCATTTGTTTTTTTCAATCCTAGTGTTTGAATTCACGCTTTCTGCTATACTGCTTGCTCATCCATCCATCGGTTTGGATATTTATTTTTATTATCTTACCGGCCACGATGGATCCCCTGTACAGTTATAGCCTGGCAGTAAAGTGATAAGATCCTGGATGGTCCGGTTCAAGTCACTGTAGTCTTGGTCAAACACTCCATCATAATCATGCTCAAAATCTAAAGATATTGGAAAGAAAATCAGGGTAAATGTTTGTGTTATTTAAAACATGGACACAAGAGTAAGAGTAGGCCTCTAACAGAAGAAGAAGTAGTTCAGTTGAAAAATTGAAGTCGTTATCCCCAATTTACAATCTTGTTCAGATTGCACTGCCAAAATACTTGCTCACCGGCCTGACAGCCCAACTTGTGTCCAAAGACACACGAAATCCTACTATCCCCACAGGTTTCTTTTAGCTGTGTTACCACACTACGGGCTTTGTGCCAATCCCTTCGCGATTCTCCCGTGACAAACAAGGGTCTTCCAATAAAATGAAAATGAAGATTAAACAGTGGCCAGCGAAAAGAGCACGAATGGTTAGACTATAAACACAATGTAACCCCCCCCCCCATTTTAATATGGTGCGGCAATGCATTCCACGGGGTATCGAACTTTAGTAAGACAACTGAAGCCTCATTAGGTCCTGCACTTAAATACAAATACGACCAACCCAAATATCCTGAGTACAATTCCTTGTCCCAGATTGCGTTTACAAATCTTTACAGGGGAAATTAAAGTGATGGCTAAAATCAATTCCACAACCTGACTTAGGCATCTGCGCAGCTTGAAGTCATACAATTTTCGCATGATGTGCTTACCTTGCACCAATTCGGAATACACTACTCCCACTGTCACCAGGAACACAAAGACTGGAAAGAAGGGTCTGCCACTGTAAATCATGACTGGCGTTCAATCAAAACTTACGACGCTTGAAATGAAACTAACGAATTTTAGCAACAGGAAAAAAATCGAGCAACGTTTTCGCGAGACACCGTGTTGTCATCAGACAAAACTCGGTTGCCACACAAGAGCGCTAGAGCAACTAACACACTTCAGTTGTGATGTTCCTCAGTCATCAGATAATTTGTACTTAACCAGTTCATCTAGCGATTTACTTTATGGATTTGGAAGATAGCAATAATAACAAAGACTGCAATTAGGAGACAAATTGAAGATTGCTTCAGACGACAAGATGGCTGTGTTTATTTACTCGCATCAGGTCACGCAAACTCATAATTGACCGAAGCTCTGCAGAGAAAACAAACAGTCTGGTGACACAGATCTGCTGTGGGTCAAAAGACAGAACTTGCAATATCTAGACGGGTTATACGTTTTCAGAATGATCCATTCAAACAATGTCATATTGGACACTCAAACGTTGTTTCTCATTGTTGGTTTTCTGTATAATTTTCTGGAAAAATAGTCCCAACTACAAGCTTTAAGCTGGAGAGTATCATCGCTCTCCTTATGAATGTTAACTTAAATTTTGAAAATAAATCGTCAGTTTTTGGAGTGTATGTAAAAATTAATGTTAGGGAAATAAGATGTACACAATAGGCTAAATGGCGTTCCCAGACAGATTGGGGGAGATCCACCCGGACTTGATATGTTTTTGTTCCAAGTTTCGAAGTTTCAAGAAAGTGAAAACACAAACACTACAAGAAGCGGAAGCAACACTTCTCTTGAAGGAGGATGCTTGTTAGGACCGGAAAGAAGTCAAATCCTTTCAGACAACCCCAGCCTCAAAACCTTGATACGCTCCTGTGTGGTCTCGGTTCCGCTATGTAATATGCTCAGCCGTACACCGAATGAATATCATTAAGAGGATCGTCATCCGCCCAGCCCTGTCAACCTGAAGAGAAATGGTCCGGAGGATATTGAGAGAGAAATGTGTCCTGAAGCAGAAATTTGGACATTTCTGTATGTGGCCTTTTATACTCTACTGAGGGATGAGCAAATTTTTGCGGAATTTTACACGCTTTTCGAAGAAGAGGAAGTAATAGTGTCCCCCACATCTCTCTTTTCTGATTATTTCTCTGAAAGACTGCTCTTATGGGGTGGGCATACCCTCGATCCGCTAATGCGGGCCTAAAGCCTAATTTTTATTGTCTATAGTTTCCCAGGGCATGATGAAAAGGAAATGTACAAAAGACGGGCACACATTGTTGTTTCACTTATCGTGCTTTATGGTTAAATTAATTTATGATAGTCAGATAAGGAAATTTCACGTCAATAATTACAGATCATTACAAGCATATTTCAGTTGCTACGAAGAATGTTGGAGGTCTACGAGAAATAATATAATAATATACAGCGATTTAATGCAGTGAAATTCCATCGGTGTTAACAATTATCTTTATAGTCTTTTGATGCCCAGGAACGAGCTCTGTTTGGACGCCTAGGGAACGACCTTACAATCATCTCCAATATACCAAATACGAGGTATTTCGTAAATTCAGCAAAAATCGCTTAAAAGACAAATTGTTAAAAAAAATATATCAATAATAGCAAAGACGTCGACAAATTTGACACATCTTATGAATCTGAAAAAACAACAACGACCGAATTTCACTCTTTCATGATGACTATAAGCTGAACTTCAGCATTGGGACCAATGTAATAAAATGAAGAGGCAAAGGTCCCGTATTCAATGAATAGGAGAAAAACCGGCCACAGCTTTGCACGTATTACAGCACCGTTTGCTTAAAACGGTCAACTTCTTCATGTGACCAGTGGTAAAAGAAAAATGTTTCTCACGGAAAGCTGATATCAGTCTGTCCCAATTGATTTACCATCGCTCATGAAAGCCCTTCACACACTGAGCAATACAATCCTTTATCTTTAGTTTGTTTGCTGTGGAATGTGTAAATGTTGAGGGTTGAATCCTCAAGGAAGAGGCAGGAGTTTACATTGCCAGATAGATGTTCAGTTACTAAGGGAAAACAGCAAAGCTAGAGCAAGTTGAAGCAGGAACAGCAGCTGGCCACATAGACGTACGCCGCCCGTTCGGATACCACCGCTGGTAACATGGGACTCCGAGGTCGTTAACAGGCTGTTTTGGGCTGTAGCGAAATACGGCCTTTCCTAGGGAAATTGCAGAAAACATCAGACAAAATTGCGATTAATTAATTAATCTTTATCTGCCACAAGTTGCCCCCTCTTGTAAAGTGCAAAACACGAATTATTCCGTAGTTGTCTGTAACTGATAAACGCATTCAACCGTAGAAAGCTTTGATTAATTATCATTTCAATTTAACATTAAGCCTCAAGGGCCACTCATAATTCTTAAGTAATATTTGGCCCCTGATCAAACTTGTGTAGATTAATTTGTAATCCTAATGTAACTCTTATAAAAACTGCACCACAAAATGGTTGTACGAATTGTACCGGTGTTTAACTTTTGCAAACTCATGGCAAGAATTTTTTTAACAAGAATCTGTGTTCACGTGGAACTTTCCTGTACAGGCCTCGATAAACTGGCCTATCCCTTATTAAAAAACAGCGAACACACAATTAATTTAAAGTAAAGAAAGAAATCGACAAAATATTGGAAAGACTTCTGGTCTCGTCCCTTGAACTTACCTTTGTCGGACAGGGAATGTCAGTTGCGTTAGGATCCCAAGCCGAGGATTTTTGACCGATTGGCTGCAGCTGAGAGAAATACATAAAACGATGCATAAATATTCAAAACAACCGAAAAGTCTACAACCTGAGTACGTGGACGCTCTTTGCAGAATAATTTCCCGAGCACTCGCTTTCGATGTTATGACTAAGTGTGAAACTTAAATTTTGGCTAAAGTTGACAAAAATAAACTGCTTATAAAGCTTAATACGTGGTATAATTTTAAAGTTTTGTTGATCATGCTTTCTTTGTATGCAAAAGCGCATAAAAACGCAGTGACGCAAAAGTACATCGATTCTGAGTAAAAGGTTTGCTGAGATGAAAAAGTTCATGTACGGTTAAATGTATGCAGTGTTTCAGGTATCTTGGTAATAAAAAATACCAAAGGACTGAATTACCATATTGTTCCATAGCTCTCTTGCTGCAAACGCATGGCCCTTTGCACTAAGATGAAAACAGTCAGGCGCCATGTAAGACTGGTCTACTTTACCATCCTGACAAGATTGAAAAGAAAGTAACGTGCGTGTAAGGCCAAACATAATGAGAATATCACCTGGCCAAAAAAATAACGTCTCTTTTTGGTCTTGACTTGCAAAGCAGCAGGAAAGATCTAATATATAGCTGCGAAATCTATCACGTATTGGGTAGTGGATGCTGTTCCTATATGCAGCATTATTCGCCGCTGCTACTGTAATGACATGGTCGTCTCTGGGGGCCCCGCGGGAGAGCTATAGCTCTCCCTTCACGCTCGTGTAATAACTCCAATGTCTGGTAAACACCGCTTAGGTGCGCCGATTCACGAGTTCGGCGCAGACACTCATCCCTGCCATGGGGGCACGGCAATGCAGGCCCATTTTCGTCAGAATGTACGACGGGATTCACTTCATTTATTTGGTCTTTCACCGGGGGGGGGGCGGTGAACAAACGTTATGTATACTCACGTCACCAACTGGAAATCTGGTTTCCTCCATGAATGGCTGGTATACTACAGTGAAATCATCTCTGGTGTCATACCTGCCGCTGTTAACTAGTGCTTCTAGACCATCCTAATTGGCCACAGTAAACGATAGCCAAAACTATTACCAGTGTTAACGTAATTCCTACTATATAAATATTTGCTAGTTTTAATGCATACAGCAACTTAAATCTTAAATCTTAAACCATCTTAAATAATTATAGGGAACTGTTTGGGACAATATTTTCAGGTAGAGCGCGTGATTCCTTTTGGATATTGAGCTTCTACGTGCACTTATATTTTGAGTAAAATTACTGACTTGATATTCTCGGTTGAGTTCTTCAAGAGCCAGCCGTTCCTCTTCTGAGAGTTGGAGGATACATCCACAGAGTATTCTAAAGTGAAAAAATAGTGGAGCCAATTAATTTGCTCTTTGCGTCTCTTACAGCTCACTCCTTCGTCGAGTACTACATCGATTTTGATTTTGTGGCTTAAAAGTTGTTGGGGCTTACCTGTGAACAAGCTTGCAAATGAACTGCTCTTGTAAAACCAGCTCGGTAATGTTAAGAAGGCCCACGACATTGACGAAGGTCCGAGGCAACTTTAAGATTGGGGAACACAAAAGGCACTTTTTTTACAGTCGGAATGAAACATTTCATGGAGAAAAAACTTTCATACACATTATAACGACGTACACCCCAACCTGTTGGCTTGATGCCCTAACTCTTGTAAAAATAACTGATGTGTGAGGTATTTTAAATATCAAATCTGAGAGACATCTTGTCATAAAAAGTCAGCCGGCTGCCAGCAATGGAATTGATCATGTCTATGGAATATAAATTTCCTATCTACTTTCTCGTGTAAGTGGTCCAGAGCTTTGGTGATGTAGAAAACGTAATCCTCCACAGTGTAGTTGGACGGGTTTTCGCAATGCTCACAGATGTCGTTTCCGCCAACGAACAGCGTAACCACTTTCCAGTCATCGGCATAGGCCACGTCGGGGTGATTGAAGATTCGGTTCACCAGTTCCTCGGCCTGCCCAGGCATGTCACTGCAAAGGGAGTAAGTACTGGGAATCTACTGGCAAAGAGCGCCATATTCGCTTAGTTCATTGTACTTTCAACAGAATGAAACTTTATATTACGGTTTGAAAACCAGATTTTAAATAATGAGAGTGTGTATTTTTGTCCCTTTCTACGTTCCCATTGAATGAATACCAAGGTAGCGTAGTAATGAAGGCTGAGAACCAGAAAATGTCGACTGAGAGTTCGATAATGAGTACGAATCTTAGTGTCTGGATTACGGCCTGACACAGTTATGGCAATAAAACGTTGCAAATGTGTGCCCCACTCCGCGAAAACAAGTCTTAAGTTGCTAGAGGCACTTTTGAGTAAAAAAGTCCTTTAGAATAATTTTGCACAGTGTAAATCAATGGGAACCCACAGCATCTGTCACCATGGAGTATCCACTTTCATTAACATGCCAAACTGAGTGATACATCAAAACAAGAAACTGAATTTGCTTCGTCCAATACGAATGAAAACTCAAAAAGTGGATCTGGCGACTAAGACTCATTTTTGCAGAGCGAATCACGTATGTGCGACTAGAATGGTAGTCGGGTCAGCGTGTTTGTTTTTTAGTTTTAATTTTTCTATACTTTTCGACATAACTTAAGCCTCAGGGATCAGGAAATCTGAACATAATGGTTTCCGTCTTTCAAGCGCTGTTCGCACAATGTCGCCTTTAAAATTACTAAATGAGTTGGATTATGAGAGCTGGAACTTGAAGAAAGACAACCAGAACTGAAAACGTTTACCCCAGAAGACAAAGCTTAGGATATACCAGTTTGTCCAACAGTAATCACTTGTCAGTGAGGGGTGACTTATTGTAGGCGGGCCCAGGAATCAGTGGCTGTGGAACTGACTTGTTTTCATTTGATTGATTACTCTCGTAGAAGGTCTGCAGCAGACATGAGGAAGTTCAGAACAAAATTCCCTTCTCCATGCCCTGCAAATCAAATTTTTTTCAGGGCGATGGGTTTAGGAGATGAAGCCAGCTGGGTATTTAAGGTGGCTGGGTAAGTTTGGGCCGGTGGGGGTAGAGTTATAAAGAGCATGGGGAAGGTGGTGGGGGGAACATCCCCTACCCTTCCTCCTGAATTTACCTGGCGATTGAACCCGGGACAGCGAGGTTGAAATTCGATATGTCTGAGGTGACGTTTCCTATTCCCAGCGAGTATCCCATCAGTTCAGGATTGTAGTTTTTCAAAATATCTATAGAAAGGCAGAGCTAAAAAGTTACAGTTAGCAGTTTCTTCAGTCTCGATAATTTGATTTTGTCTCAAGTTAATTTTTCACAAATTCTTACCAACTTGGAATCACAAAATTTGGACTAATGGGAGAATACTCACTAGGTAACGTGAGAGCCTCTGTGAGGTTGTAATCTCCACCAATACTGAAACACAACAAAAGGTGATTCCTGTTGAAACTGATCCTTATAATTCTATCCGGAAAACATTCAGTACCAGAACCTTTTATACTAAGAAAAGGTGAGATCAAAATTAAATGCAATTTCAATAATTACCCCGTGGGTCATTTTCAGAAAATGTCTAAAAACAGTTCAATGAAGTGACATTATTTTTCTTTTATCTAGAAATCTCACCTCCACGATACTCCTCGATATTCATTGACAACTTCTAACAAATTACATGCAAGGGCACCATTTGCAGCCTAATAAAGACAAGAAAATACATGAAGGAGTTTGAGACTAGAAAATGTGATGTGACTACGAGGAGTTATATCAACAGTTTAAACGTGTAGCTGCGATGAATTTCAGTTTTAATACAATTTCTCTGCAATTTCATACTGTTCTTTAATTAATGAAAGAAAATGATTTGACATCCCTATTAGATTAAAAACATTGAAAAGTGTATACTTTTAAAACAAATAAAATTATCTGTGCTTGTCCAGAATTTGAGGGCGCTTTCGTTGTGATATAATCCAGGAAGACATGGTTCAGTGCGTTGGTTTTTCTGTTATAATTGTGAACGCTGAATTTTCTTATTGAAAACATTTCTGAAAAGGGGTTGATTGTTTGTTACTTTATTGCTATTTACTTACCCCACAATGAATCACCAAAGACAAGAAAATTTAGGCTTGGAAAACTTTGAAAATACAGGAGGTTTCGTGCACAAACCAAACATTGAGGCTTTCTTCCTATGATGTCACCATAGTTTTGCCCTTCAATATTATGGAAAATCACTTTAACATAAAACTCCCAAAGGGCAGCGAGACAACCTTTGACAGAGTGAAACATGAGTTCAAAATAAGGTAAACTGAGACACAAGTCTGCGTTGAAAATTCCAAATGCCGCTAAGCTTTCGAGGATCCAATTTCATAAACGAATAGTAACGGAAAGGGTCGAAGGAACATATGCCGTGCAATATGTTACTTTAATCGAAAGGCAAACCCGCCTGGCAAATTAACTGCGCCCCACAGATGAGAATCAAAGGCAAGATGAGGAAGCGCTGAACCACGCCAGTAAGTCAAGTGACCCAGAAAACTGATTTTCCAGAATGCATTAATTTTGAAAAGAAGAAAGAAGAAATAGAAGACAATTGCCCTTTCACACACAACATACCGTGATTGAGTCTCCAATGGCTCCAATAACCTTGACATTTGCTGGTGTCAGCATGTGGACTATACAAGACAACAAAAGAATTGTCAGCGTTTCAGACGGTTTATCGAGCGGGGCAGCTATGTTCTGATGAATGCTTACGTGCAATAGATTCCCAACCCTTGTGAAGAAGTTGGGGAAATTAAAAACATGTAATCTTTATGATTTTTATGCAAAAACGCGTGCTCCGTAACATGTTACCGATAGAAATTGAGTTTGCATATATATTACTGTTAGAGAAACGAAAGTGCACTTTATTCACCACGACGACATCACGTAATTCTCCTTAATTAAGTTCAGTATTCCGAGTTCGTTTACACACGTTACAGGCCTTTGTTTATTGTCATATTCGAAGCCTTACAGTAATTGTGGGAAATATAGAAGATTTGTTTTTATTCTATCCTTGTAACCTTGTAGGAGCAAGACTATTAAACGTTTCGTTCCAGTTTTGTAAATAAAAGAGTACTTTGGAGCCTGTCCTTTTGAACCTGTGTGTGGCATGTCACTGCACAGCTCGCATGCAACATATACTCCAGAAATTTGACCTAAATTGTCATTAGCTTGGCCAACGTCACTATTAGCGTTATAAGCAAAACTGTTTTGGAATAATTTCGGTTCGGAATAGCAAATCTAAATTTTGAAAGTGGATGAACAAAACGAAATGAACGATCCATTATTACTTTTGAGGTGTCTGCTATGGTATAGTAGCCATAGGGCCAAGGGACTATCATCTAAAGCGAATCTTACCCGATTTCGGCACCTGACTGGAAGTCTCTACGTCACAGTCAAAAAGCATTCTATGTTTCTGCGTACCAATAAATGGAAAATAAATGAAGTGAGGCAGGTGTCTTGACAATCTAGACGTCGTTAGTATATTTCGTATTGTTGTAATCTATAGATATAAGGCCCAGTCTATACATATTCTGTATGCTAATGTCATTTTTTGGATATATGAAAATAGCGGAATTCCCTAGATTGTCCAATTTTCTGACGCTTATTTTGATTCACAGAGCCTAGCTTAATAAAGTTCCTGACCCTCTTGAGTCACGCGTCAATCGTGTTTTTTGGTTGTCTCAACCCCGCACGTTTTGACACCGGGACTCGCACAAATAAAGTTTATCAGCAATTATCTTAGACCAAAGGTTTGTTCAAATCGCGTAATGGTGCCAGGCCTGTGTGTTCAGAGTGCAATTACCTCGCTGAGTGCCGGATATCACCGGCAAATACACCAATAGCAAACACTGCTATCTGTGTAGTATCTCGTGATGTTGCTAAACTACAGCTGCAACGTTTGAGGGATGGGACGCACATTTCTTTTTTTAAAAGGAATAAATACTTCGGGTTCTCATTTTTTTAGATGGGGCAAGGGGAATCGAAAATTGAACCAATTAATATTTTTAAGGTATTAAATCGATTGCCTCATTCCTCTAAAATCGGTAATATTTTCAGGTAATGGTATGGAAAGCTCAGTGAATTTGATGTAGTTTGAAATTAAGAGCGTGGATATTGAAGTAACAGTGCTTCGTACCAGATGTTGCACTGATTAAAAGGTAATCAATTTATTGGGACTGCCTTTAAATGGGGTGAAAATTTATATATTTATCCCCAAACAAACTTCAACAATCAAGTTCCATAAATAGACACAAGCCTAAACGTTGATCACTAAAGATATCACATGCACATGCAAAATTGGAGCCTTTTCCAAAAAACTAAAACAAAACAAAAACGATTTTGCAGATGTCACAGAATTTTAATTAACGCTCGGCTGATCGATCTTTTCCATGTTTCGTTTTGTTTTCTTGTTAGAATAGCATAAAAAGATATTGACTGTGGGCGTTCTTTTTTTTCCCCCCTGGTATTATTATGTGTCACCCTCTCACTCCATTTGTACTTTTCTCGTTGACAACGTTTATCCCTCCCTTCAGAGATTTTAGTCGATAGAATTTGTCCTTGGCTGGATAAAACCAGGCCAATGGGCACCACTTTGTTTTTAAGTAATGGCCACTGTTTATTTTTATGAAATGCTGCTTGATTCCATAATTATAGTAATACAAATGCTGAAGGTTTCCCAAGCCATATTAAAATCTTTTTAGTCCAATTCCTCAATTCAAATCTTCTAGTTCGTTCTCGACAGCTTTCACGTGCAACTGGAAAACCAATTCACTCTTTTGCTAATAGGTTTGAATTTTCTGTATCAACTTTTAAAAGGCCCTTCGAGAAGACTGGTCTTTAAATTTTGCCAAAGCTGTCGCTGAATGGAGACGCTCAGAGTTCAAACTCGTCTTGTACTACGGAAATCACTTGGAACTGTTTTTCAGTAAATTCATTTGTGTGTGCTTTAGCATTTCCCTTGCCAATACAACAGATTAACATCAAAGGTGAAAATCCCAAACGTGGACTTCTTTTAGTCTTGAAAAAAAAATGAACATTTTAACATAACATGAATGTATCTTGTTTTCCTCCTGTTAATGTACGACCATTTGGCTCCATTTGCAAGAAACTATGACGATTGACAAAACTGAACAAGATTGGTTTCAAATTTCGAGGCAAAAGACAGGTTTATATTTTCTGAATGATATTTTTTGATGTGAACGAGACAAAACGAGTGCTCAGAAAGGCGTGTTCCTTGGTTGAATTAGATTGAACAAAGGGAATTATGTGACAAAACACATTTTGCATTAATTGTAAATGTGTAGAATTAAGATCGGCTCCATTCAATGAATTCGCAAATACGAATCTGCGAATTTGAAAGAAATATATACCAATATAGCCAGACAAACCTATGATAAAACAGACAGTCTAATAAACAGCGGATTCGGGGAGGGGACAACGGGGGCCATGCTGGCCCCATTCCCTACGTATGATCTCTACCGTGCCCTTGTGCACCGCTTAGTTGAGAGTTAGCGCATGCGCACTCAATTACTATACTGTGGATTCATAGGCAGGCAACGTCGGACATCGTTCCGACACTTCTTTCCGCGGATAGAGACCATTATTTTTAACAAAATACAAACAAATGAAGTTCACAGAAATAACCAGATAATTAAAAATTGACCAGATAACATTAAACCACCGTAATTGATCAAACTAGCAAAGGCCAACTCGCAATAGCTTTAACATAACATGGTAACCTTTTTTAAAACACTCTTTCAATTATCAAGATATGCAGCATGTGTGGAAAAACTGGAGAACAGTTCAAATTTTTGAGTTTAAAATATCCTTTTTACGCTCGGAAAGGTAACGTACAAAGACATTATTTTTTCACCCCATTTCCTCCTAAATGTGACATATGATTAACAAGAAACACATCAAAAAACGAAATCTGAAGCCTAATTATGTTACTCAGGTATAAATGCAGTAAACTTTTACACAAGGCGGGAGATCTCCGCAGATGGATGTTGGTGCCATTCCAACATGGCGACGCCTACCGGCAAACAACTATACCAAAACTTCTGAAATTCAGAAAAGTCGTGGTCACTTTCTATTGCTTATTAGAAAGTAATAGAAAGTGACCACGACTTTTCCGAAGTTCAGCGTATGCCCACAAACTAAGTACAAGGGGTGAACATACGTGCCCACCCCCGAAAACAATTATAACAGAACAAAGGTTTTTGGTCTATTTAATTAACTTCCCTTAAAAGCGCGTTGAAAGATACCAAATGTTCATCACCCTTCTTTTTTGAAGGGTAATATACATAAAAGGCAATAAAAGGTCAAAAGAAATAAAAATCTCAGAAATTTTCCTCAGCTCACAAAATTAGTTTTGCTCGACCCTTGCGAGGAAAATAAACATCCACACTTAATCTTGCCTTGGAAAAGCATACAAGTGATAAATGTAGGTTCAGAGACTCATTTTTCTTTTCATTTCAATCATGCACTGATTATATTAAAGAACAGCCGGTGAAAGTCGCCTAATAGTTTCCGTGCGCTTCATACGATGTAGTGCATACGAGATATCTGTTTTAAGTGCACGCGTCACGGATACCGAGTTGCATGGGACGTAGCCTCATTTATGTGTCTGAGCAGGCTTCGTATTTCACCCGGCACCGTCTCTGACACACTCAATATGGGCTATTTACAATAGCGCGCCTCCAAGAGTTTGTAAGTCGTTGACCAATAACAATGCGCGAAATCTGTCGACCCAATGCACGTTTGGAAAGGGCCCACGAATTTCGCACATTGTGATTGGCCAACGCTTGCAAACTTTTAAAGGCGCTCTATTGTGAATCACTAGTATTCGTCAGCTAACTTGTCAACGCCAGTAATAGGGCTGTAAATTCCGAAAGCAAGCGATTATAACCCCCCATCATATTCTGATCAGAAAGATGGGCTATTGGATCATCTTCCATTGTTTTTTGTAGTATGAAAAGGAGGGGCTTGAGGTCTTTTCGACATTCCCAACAACCAAAATGTATTCAGTAGTAAAGAAAAGGGAAGAAAAGTACCAAAAATCTAATAAAATCTCAATTTTAGATTGAAAGGCATTTGTATCTTAAACAGGACCTTAGGGTCAAATGGTGTCCTGCAATATCCCTTCCCCCGCTTTAAGTCAGATTGAAGGCATCCCCGATCACCAGCACAGATTAACTAGTCAGTAAACGTGGAACGATTGATTTCAAGTTCAAACAATTAAGAATTCTGAGTGGAGAGTCTATTCTTCCACGTGCTATCGTTACATCGTTACAGCAACGGAAAACTGATGAAATAAACAAAGAAGAAACGCACTAATGTAATAAACCAGGCGTTTCATCATTTCAGGTTATTCTAAATTGCACATTTTTGTACCTTGTGAGCACTCGTTCGATCATCTCAGCAAGCATAAACCAGGCTGTGAAAAGCTAAGCTTCAACGCACAAATTAAACTAGCTCTTTCTTTCTATTTTTGCAACTGTAACGGATTGGGCAAATGTTATGGCGGCCCTGACGGCTTTGGGGAAGGGGCAGATTGGTCCGTGCCCCCTCAAAAGAACTATTTGTTCGATACGACTCCCTGGTGCTATTTTTTTTTTTTATACTAAAAAGTGTAAAACACCTGTAAATCAGCCTACTAGTTCTGGATCCACCCTTGAAGTGGAGTTGTACAGACCTTAATTTGGGCGTTTTCCAGCGTGCACTAGTGAGATTGTGCTGATGTGGCCTTTGGAATTGAAGTTCGGTAACATAAGCTATAATAGCTTTATGGGTTGGACTTACAAAGGGTTCGTTGCACGCAGCTCTCTGCCCTCCGCTGGAGATCTTGCCTTGCATTATTGCCGACTTGAACTCTCTCCAGTTTTCTATCGTGCACAGAGGAAAAGTTGTCATTCTGTAAACTGATTTGAAAGAAGTTCCCCAAACCATACCCAGAAATGATAGGATTTAGTTCAAGATAAAAATCTGAACAAATGGGACCCCCTCATTTAAAAAAAGCCCAAATCGAACACATGTTTGTTTTTTCAGACATTCGGTTTCTCAGTGTTAGTTGGTTTATGGTTATTAAATTTTCATAGGCTTGAAGACAGAGAGACCTTAGCTTGTGCAACCCTCCACGTCTTTTAGTTCATTAACCTATACTCAAGGTATTTTAATCAAGGACAATGCTGAATGTGAAATTTGGTGTCAGAGGTTTATAGTTAACTTTGTTTTTATTTTTCTGTTTCGCTGATGTAATTATTTTGTTTCTATTCAGTTTTGTTTGTTTATACTGATTTTGCTTTTGTTGTGTCTTGTTTTGAAGTATTTTAGAGGTTAGGCTTTTAACAGCTGGAGATTGGGTCGTGGTGGCACAAAAATAAAGTTATGCTATAGGTTCACACATTTCCCTTTTTAAACCTGATTAACCACTAACAGTAATTCTTGAGTAAATTGGGACACGATGCATGCCTCAGGATAATTCTGATAGTTCAGTGGAGGATTCTGAGAAATAGCAGAGTACCACAACAAATTTGAACATTGTCAGTGTAGTTGGACCTAATTAGGGAATGTGTGAACCTGTAGATTCCTCGCATGTGTAACCACACTTCGAAAAAACCTACTTTATCCTGAGGAGTATGGCGCATCCCTGCATCGAGCTAACATAAAAAAAGCACTCAATTTCGCCTAAAACCTAAAGTGGCCTCGGCATTTTCTCCAAAATCCCGGCAATGCATTTTTTGGAGAAATAAACTTTAAGGTGTTTTTCCACTATAATTGACACCAATGTCAAGAAAATTGGTACGTCATGCCATTCTCGCACAATGCCCACTTTTCTGAGACATTTCGGTCACAATGCCCATCTTAATAAAGTGGCCAATGCACCCAGGTTGACACAGACGCGTGAGACCTTGAACTTCAGACGACTGTAATATCAAAATCATTTGTTGCAAAATAATGAATAACGTTTTACAGGTATATGTTTAATGTGTGGTTTTTCATTGGCATGCTTACAAGCATAGTTTGAAAAGGGCTGGGCATAGCCAGCCAAGTTATTAGGACGTAAGATGTTCAATCATGTTCTGATTGATTATACACACGTATGTATCGTTCAACGTCATTGAATAGCTGGCAGGCATTTTAGGATATGAAATGAAGAGGACTCACCATGGTCAAGTTCTATGGAAAAAGCGGTCAGACCAAAAGCTGCAAGCGTGGTCAAAACTCTCGTTACTGCAATAATGTTGTCGCTAAACATTGTACGTGTCTTTAACTGGCCAACAGGTGTAACTAAAAGCCCGTCTGTTCCAGGCCTGACCATGCAAAAAACTGCAGCAGATATAATTAATCACGGTACTTCTGCTAACCCAAAGGAACTTTGTCCCTGGGTTAAACTTTAGTTCGTCGGGACTTTCGAATTTACATTTCCGTGCCCTCAGGGTAGTCAGTTGTGCATGCGGTTAGTCAACACCTGGTGATTGTTAGGCTTCACAAAAACTGCCACTTTGTTTGTATTCGTTTCTAAATCAAGATACCTTAACGTACACAGTTTTGCTCAGTTTGCTTTCAAATGAAGTAAGAAGGTAGCATTTGTTTAAAGTATTCAAGCATGGATAATGGCATTGTCAAGCATGGAGAGCAACTGATGAGGGCGCCATATACTCAAAATCTGAGCTGTTCCTTGCCACTTATCCAATATGCTGTAGGGCATCTCCTGACATAAAGTTTTGATGTCATGTCCAGGATGTCTCTATTTATAAATGCAATATTAGCATGTCCTTTTTGTTTTCAAACGGTCTCTGATTGAGCAACAAAATGAGTAAAAACGAACAATATAAAAGGGAGTGTGAGCAGATGAAAGATGCGTAAAAGTGAACGATAGAAAAAACAACTTGGCAGCCGAAATCAGCAGCGCCAGCAAATGAGTAGAGAATACAATTTAGCCCTGATCGCGATGTTCCATTGATGTTGCTCTTGTTATTGTTTATTATTTGGTAGAGAAGCCAGGCGGAAGCCGCTAACAGGACTTTCCAGGTTGTGTTTCTGTTTGGACAACACATATAGGTCTATTTTGCTCCTACCGAGTTTGGACGATTCAGGGTTATGACGAACATGGAGCGCTGAGGGCGCCCTCTCTTCGACAAGTCAACCTTTGACTAGTACAGGATTTGAGAACTTTGACTGCTTTATTCTCATTCCTGTGTCGTGGGTGGACCACATGAGGTAAAACTTAATCAAAGAAATGCAAGGAAAATACTCTAGGCACAAATAACAATGTGCATGCATTTACACAGGTTGGCAAGAAATTAAACACAAAAAGAATCCAAAAACATAAAAAAAGGAAAAGTTTACAGATCAAGAAAGTGATACTAATACATGTATAAAGAAATACCGAAAAGGGAAATACATAGAATCGTCTCAAAAAGCTCCTAGGGATTGTAAGTATCACATAAGACAATCTATGAAAATTATCATACAGAACTGTGCTCTCTGGAAGATAAAGTGTCCTCAAGCTGCCTACGGGTCTGGAATACCGAAATCAGCAACTTAACACAAGGAAAAAGTAGAGTTCCTAAATACACTGTAACCTTGCAGCCCTACTGCAATTTCCAGATGAGGAAAAACTAATTCCAAATAAGGAGTCTAGCTCATGAATATTCACAATGTTAATATTTATTAGTGGAAAAAATGGCGAGTGTATGTGCTTAGGCAGGCACACAAAAATTAAATTCCTAAACTATTATAACGTCACGTTCATACGTGGGGTGGTGATACCCTACGGTGGTGGGGTACGTCTAAGCTTTAAGTTAGGGATTGACCTCTCCGGTGATCAAGATACTCCAAATAAACATCGAAAATTGGCACAAATTAGGATTTCCCCAATAGAAAATTTACACAATTTTGGACACAAGTAAAAGAGTTTGACAATAGCAGAGCCAGTTGACAAAGAGATCACGAAGCAAACGTCAACCGGACAAAGGGACACAATTCATAAGGACACTGCGCAACCTGATCTCTCCACAGAGTTCAGCAGTGAAAAGACCACAAACTGAAACAATTCAAGCACATGTAATAGTTTTAGTTTTCGGAAGGCTCAAGAAAAAAATATTGATGCGATACGGAATATCATGGCGGCAAAATGTGACTGAAAATTACGCTACAAATTACCCATCAAATAACGAACAATGATCACTAACACAGTTATAAATGGAATCTTAAACTCACCAGTGGTCTCTGGTGTAAGACTCTCGGAACAGAGTGGTCTCAAGATATAATGGAAACTTGGTGTGACTGAACAATTGCGTAGCTTAAGCGAAAAACCACAAGGACCAACTACAACTACAACCAACCGCAACTCACACTGTCAGGGGCGAACATAACATCCCCCGTGGTGATACCATCATCACGTACAGTGTGAATACAAATAATAAGGTTACAATGAAACAGTAAAAAAGTTTAATAATAATCAGAACAGTAAATATGAAAACAGCTAGAAAACACTTGATACGCGGTGCCTACATATCTAAGTAGCATCTGGTAGAGTCCAAGCTCATGAGTCCATGGCGATCAGTCCCTCCGAGTGAATCAGAAGGACAAAGTCGCTTATTGGCTGCAAAAACGTTTTCTTCACCAACTCACGGGTTGGTTGTAGGAACGGGCTCCTCTGGTCTGCGGCTACCATCTCCATGCTGGCTTTGGTGATGTGTCCGTCTCCACTTGCTTCAAAGCCAAAAGCCTTGCCGAGAGGCCAGTCGTATTGCCGGGAGTCACATTTGACGATGACAACATCTTTCAGGTCTCTCTTTGGCTGCTGCCATTTCACTCTAGTCTGTAGCAGAGGTAGGAAAGCCTTCCGCCACTTGTCCCAGAACATGTTGGATAGATGCTGAACGAGTCTCCAATGGCTCCTCAAGAGATCTTTGGGATCACATGGTCCGTCTGGGGCTGTCACCTGGAATGGCTTCATAGTGAGCAGCATACTGGGCGACAGGTATAGGGGAGCTCTGGTGTGTCGCTACTTGGCAGTAACGGTTGGTAGTTTATTATGGCAACGACTTCTGCCATAAGAGTTGTGTAGATTTCATAGGTCAGCTGGCTAGGCTTGACATCTCGCATCTTCTAGGATGCGGCGGGAAATGCCGATCATTCGCTCCCAAGCCCAACCCATAATCGATGCATGGGGAGGGTTGAAAACCCACTGGCAGCCCCGGGTAAGTAGTTACCTTTTGATAGGTTCCTTGTCTTGGAGCTGTTGTTCAAGTTCATTACAGGCACCAACAAATTTTAGGCAGGAGTCTTGACGCTTACCTCTCAGTGTCTTGCATGCCACACAGCCTTGGATCACCTTGGATATTTGCCTCTGGCCACCAAGAACCCAGTAACCTTCATTCCTTATCGTACCCAATGTAATGTATCGAACTTGGTGGCTGCACTGCTGATGGAACTGCGTGATGATGAGCTTTGTGACATGGTTGTTCTTTGGTAGTACAGCTGTGTGTGCTGCTCTGTGTGGTAGTTGAGATGTCTGCAGTCTGCCTCCGACTCGGAGTACCCTGTTTCTGTCAAGGTAGGGATTGAGCGAAGCCAGCTTGTTTTTCTTGGTCAACTTCCCACTTCTTCATTCGGCTAACTTGGCAGCAAAGGCTTCACTCTGCACACCTGTTATTATGATGGTCTCAGCTTAGAGACGCTTTTTGATGGACTTTGCCTTCTCACAGACATGCCAACTCTTGCAGTCGGATTCTGCTCTGAATGAGTTGGCAATGTGGATCAAGCTGGTAGTGGCTCTCATTGCTGAATTCCAACTAGAAAATCTGGCAAATCTTTCACTGCCGAGGGGTGCATCGGTCAAGACAAATTGTTGCAGCTTATCTTCTCTGGAGATACCTCTGGGTCATCCTGAAGAATTTATCTGCTCGTGGCTCGTTGGCAGGTTCTTTTGCATCACAAACTCTGGTCCGGCAATCCACATGAAACCACTTAACTCTGCTGCCGGAGTAGACCTCGAAGCTAGGTCAGCTGGGCTTATCTCTGACAGGACATACGCCCACTGCTCAGGCTTAGAGGTTTTGAGTGACTGGTTTACTCGGTTGCACACGTAAGTGCGGAGGCGACGTTTTCTGTTGGTGTACCCTAGGACTACTTAGCTGTCAGAGTACAACTTAGATTCGTCAAGTTTGGTCATTAGTTCCTGGGTGACATAGTCTTCAATTTCTGTAGCCAGAACTGATGTATGGAGCTCAAGGCGTGGGATGGTGACGGCTGCTTTAGGTGGCAGCTTTTCTTTATCCATCACCAACTGGACATGGACTTAATCGTTGATGCCAACAGTCCTCAGGTAGCAGACTGCACCTATGGCCTCATTTAAAGGACCCCCACAAGTATGTAATTCTTTTCTCACTACTTCTGCGGTTGGGAATGAGCGAGGAACTCACACATACGTCAAGGCAATCAGGGACCTTCTCCATATCACTAAGTCTTGGAGCAGCTCCCTTGGGAGTGGATCATCCCAGCCATCGCCATCTTGTGTCATGTCTTGCAGCAGCATCTTCCCACTTGAAGATCACAGGTGCTGCCAACCCAATCGGGTCAAAACTTCATTGACTTTGAACAGCACCGTCCTGTTGGTGCAGGCGTTGGCATACGGTTCTGCTATTTGAAAGGTGGAGTATGCCTTCAGGTCCTAGGATACTCCCAATGTACGCCGAACGGTGCTTTCATCTTTGCTGGAGAGGTCAGCTGGAGCCAGGTTTGGGGCCAACTTGCTATGCTCAAATGCTGCCAGGACATTAGCATCGCTGGAAAAGAACTTGTGCAGACGGCTATTGGCAGTGGACAGGAGATTCTCGTCGACTTCCTCTTCCTTGATTGGTAAGGACATAAGCAGGTCGTCCATGTTGAAATTTCCTTCTATCAGCTCCCTCACATCGGTGTCAAACTCTGGTTCACCTTCTTCACAGTTTTTTCTTAGGCAACTGATGGCCACAGCTGGGGATATTTAGTTTCCAAAGACATGCGCTGTCATGCATTAAGTTACAATGGCTGCAATCGGGTTGTTTTCCTCATACCATAGGAAACGTAGGAATATTCTGTGGTCTTCTCGGACTTTGAAGGCATAAAACATATGCTTGACGTCTGCGGTGACTGCAATTGGTTCCTCTCAGGGCCTGATCAGTACGCCCAGGAGCTGGTTCATCTGATCAAGTCTGCTTAACTTACTTAAAGTTAATGCTGATTACATATTGATGAAGGTAGTAGATGTCTGCCCGGATGTGGGCGCCCTTTAAACAAATCTCGCTGACAATTACCCAGCCTAGGTCGGGGACGGTGCACCCATGGCTGGTCATCTTTGCCGTTGATCACCTCTCTCACTTTGTGGAACTGCGGAGCATCTCTGCCAAGTAGTACTTCTATTTCGGCATCTTTGTTCAGGGGTATCATAGGAACAATTGGCTTCAAGTGATCAAGCCTCTGTCAAATCTGGTGTGGGGATCCCGCCACATCTCCAGGAATGTTGTTGCACTTAAACAGCGTAGGCGGTAGAGCAGAAACTGTGCCGTCCATACTCCTAGGCCGAAACGTTTTCTACCATAGATTTCCTGGAGGCCATTAACCATCTTGACAGCATACGTTGACTTATTCTGCTCTACTCCTAATCTCTCAAGAAGACTATCGTTTATAAGGGAACCATCACTTTGGTGGTCGATGATGGCGAATGTGGTGATAACATGGCCCAGCTTCTCTTCCAGGTAGGCTTTTGCCAACCAAATTTTGGTGCATGACCGGCTTTTTTTTTAAACCGTTGCCACATACTCTAGTGCATTTAGGTGTGACGATTACCTGGGGCCGGTTGTCGTTCTCCTTGGTAAGGGGTGTCTTATTTAACGCTGGCGGAACATCTTGACTGGGTACAGGCCTGTGCATGACGTTAACATGGGACTTGCCGCAGATGTCACATCTCACTTGGGTCTTACAGTTCTTAAGGATGTAGTTGGTCCTCAAACATCGGTCTTCAAACACAGGCGATTCTCTTTCACAATTGATATCTTCTCATCTGGAATTTCCCTCGGAAGGCCCTGCGGATCGTGTGATGTGTCGTGTATCGGGCAACAGAATGTCTCCTTTGCTGCAGACCTTTCCTTCACCCCAGTTTTTCTTACTGTGGAAGAAGGCTTTGACGAAGAGTGTTCAGGTGCACTCTTGACAGCATTAGAAAACTGGAGGCTCGGGTCGTTTTGTATTCTGGCATGGTGCTGGATGAATTTCACAAATTCCTCAAAAGAAGAAAGGAAGAGGATTGCATGCTGCTTCTTGTATTCGGACCCCTTTTCTCGCCACTTGTTCTGAGGCCACTTTGGCAATAGGCCTATTTACGCTAGGGGCTGCAATACCCTCGAGGAGTCCAGTTCTGGGGAGCCATTTTTTTCTTCCAGATACTCCCGAGTTCGCTTAAGACCATGTCAATGTGGATGGCATAGATCTTTTGGACGAACAATTTTGTCTCACCCTCAAGGGAATCCAGAACCAGGTTTAACTCCTCGTGTGGCTGATTCCACTCTTTACCAGCTCTTTTTTCCCCAACATGTTGCTAATGGAGTCGAGACTCTCCTTGATAGGTGGGCTAAGGGGCTCCGGTAGCCTGTTATCTTTGGGGATGGGCTGTGATGGTAGTGCGGGCTTGGTTTTAACATCATTCTTTTTGTCCTGTATCACAGGCTGAACTTGTGATGGGGACTTTTCTTCGATCTTGATAGCTTGGTTTTAGCTTCAAATAACTCCGTCTCAGGTTCTTTAAAGTGGTGGGATATATAGTCTCTGGTTTGGACAGCGGAGTCAAGAACTGGCAACTGCAAATCTTCCGGGATATTGGTACACCCTTCCTTCAAGGCGACTGGCTCTGAAAATTCTGCTTCCGCTCTGCCCTGCATACTCCTTTCCTGTTCCAAGTAGAAGAAAAGCATTGCTGATGAATATGGATCCCTTTCTGGGTGAATTCCTCTCTTGTTTTCAAGGACTTGGCCTCAGCACGAGCCAGAATGGCTGCTGAGCTCGTCTTCCACTTCAGGAAACTTTTGTTGATTTCCCGTGATGCCCGTGTTTGTTGAGAAATGGTACTGGTTATGTCGTCTGAGTCGAGTACTTCAATCATCTTGAAAAATTCTTTTTTCTATGACGAACATGGAGCGCCAAGAGTGCCTTCCCTTCGACAAGTTAACCTCTGACGAGTACAGGTCTGGATTTGTAAGCTTTGTGGGTGGACCACATGAGGTAAAACTGAAACACAAAGAAATGCAAGGAAAATGCTCTAAGCACAAATAACAATGTCCATGCATTTACAAAGGTTGGCAAGATATTAAACATAAAAAAATCAAAACCATGAAAATATAAATGAAAAGTTTACAGATCCAAAAAGTCAAACCGATACAGGTATAACAAACACCGCAAAGGTAAATACATAGAATCGTCTCAAAAAGCTCCAAGGGATTGTAAGTATATCATAAGACAATCTAAGAAAATCATCATACAGAACTGTGCTCTCTGGAAGATGAAGTGTCCTCAAACTGCCTACGGGTCTGGAATACCAAAATCAGCAACCTAACATAAGGAAAAAGTATAGTTGTTAAATACACTGTAACCTTGCAGCCCTACTGTTGAATTTCCGTAGAAGGAAAAGCTAATCCCAAATATGGAATCTAGCTCATGAATATTCACAACATCGTGGAAAAAATGGCGAGTTCATTTGCTTAGGCAGGCCTCGGGTGCACACAAAAACTAGGTTACTAATCTAATATTTCTTTCAATTATCATTGATGTAAAAACATAAAATGACCAAGAATCGACTGTTTCTTGACCAGAAAACAATACTGAACATTTACAACCAGGTCACCTGAAAAAAAACCGGCCCTGATACTCAGGAAAGGTTTGAGACTCAAAAACAGGGCAAGTATTCGCAAAGCACAAGAATATAATCGATGCAATACGGAAGATCATGGCGGAAAAATGGGGTTGAAAATTACACTACAAATTAGTCAACAAACATCGAACAACTATCACTAACACAATTATAAATGGAATCTTAAACTCACCATTATTCTTCTGGTGTAAGGCTGTTGGAACAGAGTGGTTTAAAATATGATTAAAAACGGGCACCAAAATGGACTGAAAATTAATTGGTGTGACTGAACATTTGCGTAGCTTATGCGAAAATCCACAAGGATCTCAAGAGGGCGCTATACTACATTCAACCGCAGCTCACACTGCTTGCGTTGGGAGTAATTTAAATGCCCTTTTCTTACCCTGACAAAAGTAGGGAAATAATAGGAAAAAATTACCTGAATGTCCTGCTCTTCTGGAACACCAGGGGGGGGGGAGTGGCAGCTATTTAGTGACATGAACAACCTAACGACGTGCTGGCGCCCTCAAAAGCAACACAACTTGTATCCTGCTGACTACGTGCCTCCGACACAATAAGTCTATTTTATTGCTGATACCGCATGAGTGATTTTGAACTGTGGTAGAAAGGCATTGTGGGAGGAACAAAGGAGCAAACATCGACCTTTTTCCTTCCCACAATGCCTTTCTACCATTGTGCAAAGTCAACCGTGCGGTATCAGCAACAAGGCTTATGCGTCTTCATCAAGTTCAGCAAAGTCTCAGTTCAAGCAAACCAGCTGATTAGAAAATCCGGCCTGAATTCAGACTGCTTGCCGAAGATTGAGCGGAAACGGGAAAGGTAACAACAGTATGGTGCAACATACATGTACATCACATTTTGCAACCTCATACACTTGATGCTGCATGGAAAGAAAATAAAGAGCGAAGGGCCCGGCTGTTACAAAGGAGGCCACATAGAACGACGTGCGTCATACGTATTGTTCTCAGGATGTATGTACTGTGCTTTTTTCTGAGCAAAGGCCCTGTATGTAATATGCATATGTGCATATCTACCGTTTATTACTGGGTTAGGATATAGGAAGATATTTATTGGCATAAGCGAGGACCGGTCTGATCTTGTGTTTTGGCCCTCATAGGCACTGCGGCATGCTTGTGTAATGTTCTTTTGAAAGAACATTACTGTCACTGTTCTTTTCATTCATGGAAGACATACTAACGGAAGTACAGAGCTCAAAAAGAAGTCCAGAGCTTAGGGAAGTAACAACTGATGAGCTTGATGGGCTAGGGTCAGTTTTGTTCCCCTTGCAATGCATTGATTATTCTAGTTCACCTTGTTTCTCCTGAGAACTTCAGTAAGAGGTTCACCCGTAAAGAGCCGGGGGGGGATCCCTCTGTTGATTTTTGCTTATAGCATCTCCGGGATTAACTTCTGCGTGCTAATTCCTCATGACAATTTTTTCAATGTATTAGCCTCATTTTTATTCACAATTTATGAGAATTGGACATGGCGTTCTCTCTCAGTGAAGAATTTTAGGAGGCTGGGTGAAGTGTGATGTGAAATTTACCATTGACTTTGTACACAGAAGTACATCGTACAAAGGACAGTGGTTTCCTTTTTTCAGGAACTCTCTTGCTTTGAGGAAGGTCTATTAATTGTATAAACATGAAGCTGTCGAACATAGTAATAGAATCTTATAATTCAGTAATATTTCTGTGCTACAAAAAATTAATAAACGTTTCTCTAGTAAAAAAAAGGTCGAATTATCCACGTTTATGTACATTTGTGCTCAAAATTATTCATACCCTTTGGAAAATAGTATATTTTTCTAAATTCTTCATTTGTAAAAGCTATTGTGTCGGTATTTCCTCTATATCTTTTGTGTATTTGAACAATACACAAACCTACATGTGTGTTGGTTATACTTCATTTGCGCAATAATAGATACGGCCAGGGGTTCTTTTTGCTCCTGTTCAAAATTATTCATACCCAAGACAAAATCCCAAGAAACACTTACCTTTCATTCATACTGCTTATTTTCACTTTCTCTGACTGCAAGAATCTTTGGCATGAAGCTATTTCAAGATGTTCCTATAGAATAAATACCTTCTTTTGATGACCTTGTGTTCAAGATTATGGTGAAATGCCATCTCCTCCAAAGAGTCTAAAAAGAAGAAAAGCTTTCAGTTCAGTCTCAGGTACTCGTCACCATGGCCAAGAAAAGGAACGTATTGAGGAAATACGCCAGCGTATCGTGAATGCCCATAAAGAGGGTAAGGGATACAAGGCAATTTCCAAGCAATTATGAGGTCCCTGTTGCAACAGTTCAGAGTATCAAGAGGTTCAACACAGCGAAAACCTCAATGGGCGTGGCAGGAAGTACAAAGTATTTCTTGGAGTCGCCAGAAAAATCTGCCGGGAGGCCAACAACGACCCGAGAATCACAACCAAGGTCCTAATTTATACCATTGACAAGGCAGGGACGAAGGTATCACCGGCAACCATGCAGTGAGTATTGCACAAAGGAGGTCTCCGCAGACGCAGGCCCAGGAAGATACAACTTCTCAGGAAGAAACATAAGGAGGCTCGTCTGGCTCGTCAGAGCACACCTGAACCAAGACACTACTTTTTAGTCATCGGTCCTGTGGTCTGATGAGACAAAGATGGAGTTGTTTGTCCACATGGATATTGCCTACGTCTGGAGGAAGCAATAAGAAGCATTCACGCCGAAGAACACAGTCCCAACCGCAAAGCATAGTGGTGGCAACATAATGCTATGGGGTTGCTTCTCTGCTAGTGGCACCGGGAACCTCATTAAGCTACAGGACATCATGAAAAAAGAAGGATTATATCAAGATCCTTGATAACAATGTGAAAGCATCTGCTGAAAAACTCCATCAGAACAATAACGCCAAGCACACCGCTAAGGTAGTAAAGCAGTGGACAATGGTGTCCACGTATTGGAATGGCCAAGTCAAAGTTTTGACCTAAATCCAATTGAACATCCGTGGAAGGAGCTGAAGACCAAAGTGATGGCCGGAGACCATCCAACTTGACCCAGTTGGAGGCTTTCGCCAAGAAAGAGTGGGCCAGCATCCCACAGGAGACATGCAGAAAGCTTTTGGACACTCATAGGAACCGTCTGGAGGCAGTCATCAAGAAAAAAGGTCACGCTATTGACTTTTAGGAAGAAACTTTGGACTATGTAAACCTGGGGTGTGAATAATTTTAACCAGGAGCAAAACTAAACCAGGGCCGTATCTAGTATGCAAATTAAGTGTAGCCAACACACGCGTTGGTTTGTGTATTGCAACAAATAGACAAAAGATATAGTGGAAGTACCATCATAATAGTTTTTACAAATGAAGAATTTAAAAGTATGTTATTTTTCAAAAGATATGAATAATTTTGAGCACAACTGTACATGTACTTCTTAAGTAAAACAGTAATGTCACTGTGCTTCAAAAATGAATAAATTGTTTTTTATAGTGAGGCTCTGACTTATTCAAGACTTACTCGATTTACTGGCAATAGGCACTCATTTTGATGTGGAAATGTGTGGAAATGTCTTTATCCACTTTGACGATGACTAGGACAGTATACCGCAAGGTTCAGCACCCATCGAGTTTACCATGCCTGTCTACACTCTGCTGCATGCACAACACGTATGTTCATGCCCCTCACTTAGTTTGTGTGCATGTGTACTGAATCCCACTAAAGCCAGAAGCAAGCATAATAGATCTTGACTAAGGAATCGACCAACACCAAGTTCAGATACACATGTAGTTGTTTGCCTCTCATTTCCATAGCAGTTAGTATTTAAACACTCAAAGTCCTTTTTTCCTAACCTTCACACGATGAAAATCCATATCCTGCCAAATTTTTACCCGTCTTTCTCAGTCACGTATGTCCAACGTAATTAGTCAGAAGTTGAAAGTGAAGCCAACATTTTAGAGGGGATTATTTTACGTTTTGCCAGGTTCTCCCTGGCATTTCTCTACTTGGGTACTTGTGAATAGTGAGGAATATCATGAACGCTCTCATGAAAAAGTATCACGCAAGAAGGAAAATGTATGAATGAGAACGGAAGGTTTTTATTTGTGTCTTTTAGTCGGGCAATTTGACGTCATTGTACGAATTCATGCAATGCTGTAAAAGTCAACTCGTACCGAGACGCACTCGTATCCAGGTGTGTGATTGTACGCGTATGCATGCCCAAATCCGGATATCTCATTTTTGACCGCTGTCAGTCATGTCGGACTGACAGCGGAAATTTGAATCCGCTGGAAAAAGAACTGCATTTCAGACAAATGGCTCTCAATCTTGAAGACATGGATGCAAACGATTCATCACTCTTCAAGAAGGTATCACGGATGACCTGGGGGAATTCGACAAAAGTGTGAAAATTGGGCACTGGGTAAGGTGAAAAACAAAGAAAATGAACAAATGCGTCCAAATGGAAAAGGGAATGAAGTTCAAAAAAGGTTTTCTGCCTAGAAGTAATAAACGTTTTAATCATAAGAGTTACTAGTTTTTCATGTGGCATCAAAGTTATTAGAAGGTAAACCCGGCAAAATTATGAAAATTAGACACAATGTTATGTTAAAAAAAACATAACTTTCATAGTTATCCTTTGTCGTAAAATTGACATCTTCCACTTCTTTGATTATTTCAGGAGATCTTTCTTACCAAAAGCTATTAATATCACCATTTGATAGATTTTTGGCAATTTATGCACACACGAAGTCTTAAAGGGAAATAATGGCAGAACAAATCCCCCATATGCGTCACCACCGACACCGGCTGCTATAACATCCGTTTTCAGACCAACGACCCTGGGTTACTATTGCGCACGGGCGAATACATAAACTAAATACATGTGCAGTCTATGGGGACCGAACGTACGTGATGGACCGGAACGCCAGTGAGTATACATAAGTATAAGATGCACTTCTACGTTTTTCACTCATTTGAGAAACACACAGCTATTAAATGAGAAATCACAGCCAAAACATGGAAAACGAGGACATTCTGCGAGAACTGCTGGCCGATAGCGACTATGACATATCATCCTCCAATGCTAGCGATTCCAGCGGACGGGTATGGACGAGAGTGAAGATGATTTCTTGGCAGCAGCAAAGCCCGATTATCGGCGTGGGTGGAGCAAAAGCCGGACCTTCATGGGGAAAACGTGGGAAGACAGCACCCGAATTTACAGGCGAGTATACCTGATGAAGATGTCGTTCATTTCCACAATGTTCCACCTCAATGTTTGAGACAATGATTAGCTTCTGGTGCAGTTCATGGGTGTAAATCCCGAGGGGTGGGAATATATGTATATCTCCACCGGTTTCTCCACCCCAACACGAAATAGGCCGCTGGTACATTTTTTTTTTCAGTTTGATCACACATGCAAGTACCCTGCAACGTAATATTTCATACTCAAGGCAGATCAGCCAGAATAATCTGGGTGATTGTTAAGCAGCAGTAGGTACAACTCAGTTGGGAAGATTGTCAATATTACAGAGACAGTTGACAATAACAAACCGTATTGAAAATAATGGACCGCAATGAAAATAAGTTTTTATAACTCTTTTGCGTTATCCCTGCTCTTTCTACCAATGCCTTTTTGCTATTGTGGAGCTACGTATTGATCTCTCAATATAATTATATACATTTATGATTTTCCTCTATCAGTATAGTTATTCAGTCATGCATAGGCCCCCACATATTTGTTCCTTTTATTGGTTTTCATATTTTTGGTGGAATGGCAAAATGAATTTAAAAATCAAAATACCTGTTTATTTACAATTGGAATTGACTTTGGCATTGAACTAGTTCATTATGTTATGGTTGCTCATTGAAGGCCTAATCTGCGTTCCAGCTTATAAGAGGATCTTACTGGAATTTTGTAACTCCACAAGCGGCGGTTTCCTTGAAGCAAACAATGGTTATATATAATTATTTGTGCAATCTGGCCACGTAAAAATGCCACACCTGTACCATAGCAACCTAATGGGTTTCCTTGAGATACGAGACGGAGAGAACCCCACCCTGCAAACGTGTTTGTCGTTGTTTCATTGGAATCTGAAAAATTCTTTTCAGACATCGAGCAGGGATGTGTTGGCTGACAAGTTCAGAGTGTGTATAGTGATAGGACGTGTTAGGGTATCCCTCGGTCTCATTTCTCGCTGGATATATGTTTCTCTTACAGGCCACACTGGAGCAACGCATTCTGAGGAGTGGAAAGACTTCACGCCAGTATTAGCTTGGTGAAGGCGTTCGTCATTCGTCGCAGTGCAGCACGCACTATGCCGCTCACTGATCTAGTATAGTACGTACCTGAGTACACGTACATGTACATACATGAAAAAAATGCAAATCAGCTGAACCAGGACGAACCGTCGACGCCTTGGTGCAACAGCGTCCACGGAAGCTTATGTTTTTCTTTACTTTTGCGCTAGATTTCTAGTGCACGACCTAGTGTGCGAATGTGAATAGATGCGGGCGTGCGATGAGTGCAAAGAGACCAATCTCAGCTAAGTATATGCATAATGCATCAACGTGAAATGGCATGCATGATAACCATATAAAATGGCGGACCTAGCTTCCAAGGCGACTGCAGCACAACTAGTTGTCTTTTGCTTGAATTGCATTGCAGATAAATTAATGTTGGGTTATTTTTGCGCCGAATACTTTCTGCGGGGTCACGACATTTTCGTGAATTTGCCAACAGAGCTACCGGGAATCTGTTACTTTTCAGACTGCCCCTTTCTGCTCGGAGCATCTTAGACCAGATAAAAAGCCCATAGGGTTAATTATTTCTCCTCTGACGGCTTTGATACAGAATTCGTTGGCTGCTAAGGACACTGAAGCTGATACATGTCTGGCCCTATATACTTGTCATGTACATGTATAGCCACGTATGTGTTCAGTTAACCTTTCACATTACGACCGACTTGAATTACGCGGTTACTATGTAGCAATGAACCAATCCAAAAGCGTATTTAAAACATTGGCTTTTGCTTTAGCATAATAAGCACCGCCCTCGCGGACGGTTGCACCAAGGTGTTTGACCTGGTTCAGCTGATTTGCATATTTCTTAGGCCGCGTAAGGTCGCTATTCGCCTTGATTTCGCAATGTATGCAGGTACGTACGTACGCCGACTCGAGTGGATTTGGTTTGGACTTCAGTTTCGCTGGTTCCAGTCAGAGCTTAAACATGTGGTCAGGGTGCTTAAACAGCTAGGTTAGCGAGCGGCTGGTGCGCGCTGCGCTACGACGAGAGACGAACGCCTTGACTAAGGCTACGCCAGTGCAGATCTTCCAGCTGTTTTTCTCTCAAGTTGTGAGGGAGCTACTGGTTACTGAAACCAATTGTCACCTGGCAACTAAAGTCGTTGGTCTCCAACAACTATTCCGGAAATGATCTATGGCCTTTGAAGCGCTACTGGTCACTGTGTGTATGGATATCAACAAGCGGCCTCACTACAACATGTACGTGAGCATCTTGGACATTGTACACAGTGCCCTCTATCTGACAGCCGTTGTCTCGCAGTAGATTTAGGGCAATTATCAGATTCTTCCGTCTGACCGACGATAAAGCAGCTCCAAGTATGGGCACAACTCCTGAGAAGCTGACCAAGCTCACTCCATTCGCTCAGACAATAGTACCCTCTTTTCTTCGTAATTACACACCCAGCCAAAACCTTGCTCCTGATGAGACTGTTACCGACTACGCAAAGTCTTACCAAGCAGATCCACTCAGAAATAAGGATTGGGGGGAGCAGCTAGTTCCAATGTACAAGTTTTTACTAGGGTGCATCAAAGGTATTTTTAAAAAAACGACATTCAACGAGGATGATAACGAATAACTCTCTGAAAGTTAGAGAAAATAAATAACCAGTAAATTACATAAAATTTTGTTTCTTTCTTACAGGTTTTAAGCTATGTAGGACAACGATTCCCTTGCTATAATGTGTACCATATTACCTGACTTACCAGGAATGGTCCATGTATTCATAAAAAGAATGTTATTTACAAGTATAAAACTCATTATGTATAAAAGAATATTTTATCATTGATAACACACTCTGGTTCTCAAGAGGTATTTGACTGTTACCTGTTAATTTGTTTTTGCAATCTCGCAAACCTGAAGGAAATGGAGCAGCCTTAAGAAAACAGCTCCGAAAATCATATTTCTGAAATTACCCACCTTTGAAAGTCTACACAATGTTATGAAGGTTTAATTTTCCCTTAGTTTGAAAATTTTAGTTGTAATAGAGCCGGATTCTGCTTGGATATTCACCGCAATATAAAGCTCATCACTTTAGAGTCAATTGAACAAAATTCAATTCACCTCATGTGTGAAACAAATTTCCAATTATGGACAATAAAATTATTAGTTTCTGAACAATCATCCGTTGCTGTGGGATAATTCTTAAAGTTCATACAAATAATTACATGTAACATGAATGAATGGGAAGATGTCTATTTAAACTTTTAACTCACCAGTTGGACTGCTTTTTCATGCCTCCCTGTTATAACGTAGAAGCAAGTGATAACAACCAAAAGCGCGGAACAAACGCAAAACTGGTTGTGTAAGACTTCAACAACCTTTCATTACAAGACACACCCTTGTATACACACACTACACTACTTAAACAATTTAACTGTAAAGCAATGAACGGAACCAATGTCCATTCAGCATCTTAGTTAGCTACATAACAATTTCAGGAATTTGTCAGGTGAGTGTACCTCTCTATAACATGTACTTATTTAAATCACACAATACCACATTTTCCTCTTTTTTCAATTTCAACGTAATTTCAACAGCGTAGATTAATCAATACAAATGGAAAACTTAAATATCATCTACAAACTTTACTATTAACGAGTTACACAATTCTCAGCACATAACTTGCAATCAACATTAATTTTAACATTAACATTTCGTCATATCTAATATATGAAATAATCCTTGGACCACACAGGTAACTGTTTCACCCTCTTACTATGTCTTAGTTCATTTCCCTTAACCTCTGGTACATCTTTATGTTTTTCTTATCAAGAGAATCAGTTGATTTTTCTTCCTTGTCCCGACTTTCTTCAAATGGAACAAAATCACTAACTACTGGATCGTTAATGGGTTCACTGGTTGGCTTAGCCAAAATCAACTTATTCACGTTCCATTTTCTCCCGTTACTTGTTTGATACGTACCAGTGCTCAGTTTCCTTACAATTTGAATGGGTTCACAGTACTGTAATTCACCTGTAGGTACAATACCAGTTCTTCTAACTCGTACCCAATCTCAATTCTGACTTTACTTTGTCAAAACTCTCTTGAGCAACAGCAGACCAAGCAAATTTAGTCTCGCTTTTAATCAGAGATCTTAATGGTTCACCAATAGTTGCAAATTGAGGAATGTATTTTGCAAAATATCTTTCAAGTCCCAAGAAAGGTAATAGTGATTTCTTGTCAAATGGAACTTGAGCCTTGACAATTGCTTGGAATTTATTGTCTGGTTGCACACCTTTTGCGCTAATGGTATGGCCCAAAAATTTCAGGCTAGATTTAGAAAATGCACACTTTTCCAAGTTGAGTCTAATGCCATACTTTTGTAGTCTTCTGCAAACATCCTTCAAATTTTCATCATGTTCTGCCCGAGTTTTACCATACACAATAACATCATCCAAATAACACTGAATTCCTTTCAATCCATTCAGTACAATGCTCATCATTTTCTGAAATGCTGATGGAGCCGACGACAAACCAAAGCACACTCGTTTGTACTGAAATAAACCTTCATGTGTCAAAAATGCAGTAAGTGGTCTAGATTCTTCATGCAGCATTAGTTGGTGGTAGACAGCAGTTAAATCTAGCTGTGAAAAGACAGTCGAATTTCTCAATTCACAGAGTATGTCATCGATTTTTGGCAAAGGATACTTATCAGGTACAACAGCTTTGTTCACCTGTCTTAGGTCTACACAAATTCCCACATCTCCAGATTTTTTATATGCAACTACTATGGGCGAAACCCACTCTGATGAATCAATTCTTTCTACAACACCTTGCTTTTCAAGTTCCTTTAACTTCGCAGAAACCTCCTCCCTTACTTCAAAGGTAATCGGCGTAACTTTTGACTTACTGGTTGCACATTCCTATCAACTTTAACCTTGTGAACGAAACCTTTGACACTAGGAAGCGCTTCTGACTGATCAAACAACTCACTACATTCGGCAGTAATTTCAGTTTCGATTGACTGTTTCGTATCAACTACAGGTTCACTTACTTCGTTACATGATAAAGTACCACCGTCAATATTAATATGTAATGCCTTCATCAAATCTCTTCCCATTATATCTGTACCTTGCTCGACAACATTCATATTCATTGTAGATGCATAGTTGTCATACTTGACAATGCATTCAAAACATCTAAAAATCTTTATTGAATGCTTCGTAAATGATGAAAGCGTTTGATGTTCAAATGGAGATGGTAATGCGTCAATCAGAAAATATTAATTTCGTCAAATGTTTTCCGTGTCAAAATAGAAACACCAGACCATGATTCTACCATGAATGAAATAGGTACACCGTTTACCACGGCCTTGCATCGTACAGGATCAGAACTCTGCACAGGATCGTCGATCTTCAGCACTTGCACGAAATCCTCTTCGTCACAGTCATCTCCAATTTGGTGATCTTGTCTACCAGTCCTTCGGTCTTGATTCCCGCTTCTAACCACTGTAGACGATCGACAGACAACGGCAATATGTCCCATTTCACCACATTTGTTACAAGTTTTGTCTTTGGCTGGACACGACGAATCATTAGCGAGATGGTTAGCCTAAACGACTCATTGGAAAGAGTCAAATCGACCCCAAACTGTTAATTAATGAAATGAATTGTCTTTTTCTTTACTCTTAGAATATCCGTGGCCCCAGTGGATCCCTCTGTACACCAGCATGCATAGACTCCTTTCCGTGACCCCACCCTCATCCCTGGTGGACAGTAAGGTGACCATAAGAGCGACTGGACTGGAAGCTAATAGCTTTGTGACTATTAGGTAACTTTATTACATAACACTTCGGAGAAGGGTTCAGAGGGTTTGCATTACTTAATTTCCACGCGTTAGGCATGCGATTCACACAATAGGTTCAAATGAAGTGGTCTAGGATGGCCATGTAAACCTATGTTGGAAGGAGTCAGCATCTTTTCTTCATTGACACGCATTGCGGAAAAAAGGAGTTTAACAGTCGGAGCTCCTACATTGCCCTATGGTCACTGATTCTGAGGAAGACAACGCCAGGTCGCTTCAACCAGGCCAAAGTAAGCCTAGTTCTCACTGAGATTTCGATCCTCAACTGCAGGCTAATGCTGAGGGTATACAGAAGTTGTCAGCTTCTGTAAATATCATGCAAGACATGCTGAAATCTCTGGTGCATGATGCCACCCTTCCTGCCGGACGTGCAATATACTTACCGAACTGCGTAACGCAACTAAGTCGGGACAACTTGTGAATATCGACAAGGTAAAAGAACTTGCCTCACATGGCAAATCCATTGCAGGAAATGCCTCTTACAAGCTAAGCATGAATCGAAGAGAGGAAGGAAGATGTTACTCAAACCAATGTATCGGGGTCTATGCTCCCACAATTCTCCCGTCTCTGATATGCTGTTCAGAAAAGACCTGAATAATACTATGAAACGGGTAGCTGAAGCCTTCAAGGCCGGTAAAAACTGGCTTCGGAAGAGAGGAAATCAACTTCCCCACCGCCGGTAGACACCTTATAATAAACACCAAAGACTAATCGGAAATTTTCATATTTTGTAGACACGCTAAACATATGAACCAGACTACTGCCGACACAGAGAACGATAGCAGGCACACAAAAATGGTCGTATGGTTCCCAGTCTCCAGCTCCGTGCGTACTGTACAGCAGCATGCTGCGCACACACAGTGAAGCGTGCCCGGATAAAGCTGAACACACATTGTGTACGAAGCTTTTCCTGTACGGGTTTGTCGTCTTTGTGGAACGACTTGGAGATTGCCGCTGGCTAAGGGTGATTCACTAACAATGCTAGGCGCTTATGCCCTGATGCTTGTTTCTGAGGAAGCAGTGAAGGAGCTGGGGGTTTTACCAGCAACTGGGTGAGCAGCTGCGACGCATCAAAACCAAGGACAAAGTTGTCCTCGTTGATGACTTTAGCGCTCGAGTCGGCTGTGACTCCCCTGTGTGGGAGGGTGTCCTTGGTGCACCCGGAGTGGGAAATCTCAATTGCAACGGCATATTGTCTCTCTGTTCAGAGCACGGTCCGAACAACCAAATAAGACGACTTGGATGCACCCCTGCTCACCGTCGTGACTGTCTCCGCGTGTGATGCGTGGAGCTGAAGCGTCTACCGAACACCGGCTAGTACCTGATCAAGTGCCGATCGAGCTGCAATACGGTAGGCCTGCCCCACTGCTCTATAAACTGGATAGGCAGCTCTGCTCCGCGAGTTTAAGAGACTGCACGACAATCTTAGGCTATACAATACAGAGGCAGTTTCCAAGTCACCGACGTTAGCGCCATGCATAAATGCACTTAGTTAATGGCTGAAGTTGGAGGTCATTGTATTGAATATTCTAAGATGGCTGCGCAATCACTTCAATTCACACATAGGTAGTTATTGCTGAGCTGCCTATCCAGTGTATCAGTGGCCTGCCCTTGTAGCTGAGCACCATAGTCTATTGAATGCTTGCTGGGAAGCCGGAGCCGTGCCTCAGTCCTGGAAGGATGCCAATATTGCCTACATGTACAAACGAAAGGGCGACAAGACTGTAAGCGGCAACAGTCGTGGCATATCGTTGCTATCCACCGCTGGGAAAGTCTTAGCCTTGGTGACAATAGCCCAAACTACACCAAGTTGTTTTACTTCATTATTTTCTCTTTAGTGTGTAAGACCTTTTTCAACTTGTGGTTCTTGGTATGCCAGGCACGTAATAGGACAGAGGGGTACCCCCCACAAGTCCAATAGACACTCCAGCCTATTGTCACGTAACACATCCCCCAAGATGCCTGAAAAGAATTCTTGAGATACCAGAATAACAATGACCAACTAAAAGGCGGGCGGGTTCTCTCCGTCCCATAGTTTGCTTAATTATGTTTGTTGGCAGGCAACCTGTCCAGTGTTGAAAGAATGTAACTTTATGCTACTGCACATACACCTGAATGGTAAGTCTGGCGTCTCAATGTTTGCCCAACACATGTTGCATTTAAGCTCTTTGGTATTTGCTTTCGTTAAGTTTCCTGTGAAGTAGTGTGTACATATATATAAGGCTTAGAATTTCAAGATTCAGTAGAGTGCCACATTGACACGGTGGGGAGTGCTTGACCACCTCAAGTACAGTGACTTGGACCTGAGGCTAGCCGAGACAGCGCTGAAGGCCAAGACTTTTCCCTAACTCTACCTAAAGCTGCCGGCCACGCACACTGTCAAGCACACTCACCATTATGTGTCAATGTATACCTTAAACTGTGTGCCACTTCTTCCTCAAATTGGCTCAAACGCAGGGTTTGGGCTTTGGGCACAACTTGGATTTGAGGAAGCAATTCGTCTTTTTATTTTATTTGTTTTTGTGTAGATTCATTTAGTTTTGTTTGATGTTGTTTAATTGCTTTGAAAGTTACTTTTCATGCTTTTGACAGATTGCAAAAGCCCATTTTTTTCTGTTACTTTTCTCCAAATTATTTAAGTTGAATGATGCTTTCAATGTGCTGGGAAACTTAGTTAAATTAAAGTCATTGAAATTAAACTTTCAATTTTTAATCTCTTTTTAATGATCAATCAAAACGGTGCCCAAGTGTTACTTTGTTGGGTTTGTGTGATTTTTAATGACCACCGTCATTTGTTTTAAAAATCATATTCCGTTTAGGGGACAATGTCCTCCCCGAGTCTCAGTGCGGCTTTCGCCACAGACGCTCGACTGTGGACATGATCTTCGTCATGCGCCAAATACAGGAAAATGCCGGGAGTAGCACCACGAATTGTACGCCGCCTTCATATCATCGATCACAGGCATTCGACATTGTTAACCTTGAATTACTGCGGGGCATCATGAACAAGGTTTGCTGTCCTCCGAGGTTCACTGCCGTGCTGCGTGCTTTCCGTGACGATGTGGTTGCTCCGGTGTAGTACTCTAGGGAGCTGTTGGCACCATTTCAAGTCGCTGTTAGAGTGAAACAGGTCTGTGGACTCGCTCCAGTCCTATTTATCCTATTCCTGGCATCAGTGATGCGTGTGATATATACCCACCTAGAGCTAGAAGGCTATGCGGACTGTGGCATCATCAAGTCAGATAGAGACTGGACGGCAGCCTCTTTAGCCTATGATTGAAGAAGACTCGACAGGAGAGCCTACTAACGCTGACGCAGCACAGCAGATATTACAATGGATTTCCATCTGGTGGTCAAGATTGTCAGACAATTCCGTTTCAATGTAGACAAAGGTGTCGCTATTTTTTTAGCTCCTGCTCCCGCACGGCGAAAGTGGAGCGGGCACGCCGGTTGCCAAGGAGCTGCTGCAGCACCCCAGTCTTGTCACAGTTAGCCAGGCCCGCACGCGAGTATAGTAGCACGTCCAGTGACTACTGTAGGTTTTCATGAGAGTGCCTGACGAGGACTGTGTCATCAGCGCACTGTTAGTCGAAGACTCCAGACTGATGTGCACATATTTGGGCTTGGAGTCGTCGAAAATTAACCTTCGGAACAAAGACAGCGGTCTTCAATGCAGTCTGCGTGTCCATCCTCTGTACGGCTGTGAGGCCTGGACTCCGTACCGATCACAGATTCGCACCTTGGAGACGTACTACAAACAGATGCTTGTCACGCATCCTGGGAATGCAGTTGTGGCAACGGGTCAGAAACACCAAAGTACGACTAGGTCTTGGAACCAAGACTGTCCAGCAAGGGTTTTATACCCATCCTTGGCCATGTCATTTGAATTACCATTGATTCTTTGAACCTAATGTGTAAATCGCATGCTTAACGCGTGGAAATGTGGTGGAGGCAGTCACGGACACAGTGTCCAATGGTATGGGATTATAAACAACTGGCCTGTGACACTCTTGGGTTCGGCTTGACTGCTGAATGAAAACTTATATTCGGACATTATATATGACAGAGGCGGTCTATCAGCATGGGATACAGCACATGAGAAAGAAAGGAATAAGAATAAAGGGATCATAAGTACATAATAAGGTGACCTAATGCCAGCACTGGAAAACAGTACATCTACTTAAAGGGAGCGATGGACAGGCTATGACAGACACCAAGCAATAAATTGAATAGTTGGAGCTAAAATAGAACAACTATTTCTTCAAAGTCACCCAGGTAAGACAATTTCCCTAATACAAAGGGAGCTCAATAAAGGTTACATCGGGCAAGAAAATACAGGTGTTATGCTAGTACCATAGCAGACCAGGAAGGGGTAGATGAAAAACCACCTGACAGAACAAAATGCATATTTTTTTTTACCCGTTAAAGCAGCATAAAGGACAATTTGATCTCAGAATGCAAATTAAGGATGTGCAAAATTCTGCAGAGCAAAAATAAGGGAGACACATATATACTTGAGTTCCGTATTCATCACAAATAAGGGTGTCTTGGTTCTACGCTTCATCTCTTAAAGCATAATTATATACATTAAGTCCATTCACTCATGGTTAGCGACTTCACTGAACAATATATGAGGGCGTTATATAGTACACATACCCAAGCAATGAATTAACATAAAAATCTCGGACTTTGCTTTAAAAGACAACAGTGTTCCGGTCTGACGTCTCACTACAATGCCTCATGAAAAAAAAATAATGAAATGCAAGACCATCATGTCAACTCCAGATTGCTGGCGAATGTAATAACTAGGAAAAGTTACATCAATTCTAAACCGAGAGGTCCCCATAACAAGGCCACTAGGTCGCCATCTTGGTCAAAGTTCATAAAATGCAAACTCCCAAATGGCAGGGAAAATGCAACAGTTTGCCTAATCTAAACTATCACAATTATTCCCTTGGCTCTCCGCTCTAAGGGCATATGAAATATTTCACTCATACGAAAAGAAAACTGAAAAATTGTTACCTATGGAGTGGCGGTCGAAAGGCACCGACTGATATGACAGAGGCGGTAGATCAGCAGGACCCGCCTACGTTGCACGGTGGCGCCCTTCAGACTCACCATAAAATGCGGACACTGTACATCAATAGATATCAACAGCGGTCCAAGGTGGGTTTTCTTTATACACAGAAAAGGGAGAAACTGGCACAAGTGCTGGGTTATGTGTAATAATTTCACATCCTCGCTCCCTACAATCGTCCAACAGCGATGTGTCGTCGCCCTCGAGGACTGTCGAGCAAAAACAGGGCAATGTGTACAAAACCCTTTTTATAGGGCAAAGGCAACCACAAAGAAGTTGTAATGAAACCCTAACAGCGTTCAACACAGTATGAACTTTAACAAGGAGGTTAGTACCAAAACTGTTTATAACAGGTCAAAAGTAACCACTAACTACTAAACCTGGATTTCAAGTTACATCATTTCGAAAGGGTTGAAACGGAACCCCAGAGTTTTCAACATACTACACATTTTAACAAACAGATTATTTGCCGAATTCATGTACCACAAACCAGCAGCAAGAAGTAGGGATGAGTCCTGGAATAGCTGTCACTCGGTGTCAGGGGAGTCCGACTCTGATTCGTTGTTGACTAGCTGCTTGACTTGGTCAAGTAGATGGAAAACACTTGACTGGTACCTCATGGGTGGTCGGCCCTTAGTCAAACGGCGAGAACGTCTGGGTGGTCTCTGAGTTCCAGTGGTGGCTATATCAGTTGTGACTGGGTCAGTTGTGCCTCGCTGAATGGTGTTTGACTCTGGCTCTGGGAGGTTTGTCTGCACATCCACATTACAATGAGAGACTGGGGTTGCCTTCTGGGGGGGGTGTCATGCCGTATGTGTCCAAACTTACTCCAGCAACTGTGTCGTCTTGCCCAGGACCGACTGCAGGTGAACCACCAGGAGGTAGGCCATCTGAGTTTCGTGGTGCTGCAGCAGCACCGCTAACTTAATCAGCTTTTGGTGCCCACATACGCGGCACCCCCCCATCGGTTGACACTACTCAGTGTTGAGTAACTTGTAGAGTCAGACTCTGACGTCTGGTCGGTTGGGGCTTCAAAATTTCTGAAGTAGACATCCCATGGGCAGTGTTTCAGCTCCATGCGATGAAGGACCTTTTCTCGGCCATATGAATTGCGGTACTGGACCTTATAGACTGGTTGACCCTCATATGGGCACTCCGCTACCAAGTGGGGCTCGGGTTCCCAGTAGTCCTGTGTCTTAGTTCTGCCCCGATGTGATCGATCCCGGACTAGGCCATACTCGCTTCGACTAAGTGGGCGTTCAAAGATGTCCTTGTCGTTGGAGGCTTTCCTCACAGCAGCACTCTTGTCTGAGTTGGCGGTGGCCACCCCCGAACCTTCGCCATTTGCCTGCAATGCTTCTGCACGTACTGGTGTGGGGTTTCGCCACACACCTGAGGGAGATCCACACCGAGCGAAAGGTGTGGAGGAAGGCGTTGCGTCCTTCCAAACATCAGGAATGCTGGATCATAACCAGTTGAGGAGTGGGTGGTATTGTTGTATAGTGCGATGAGATGACGGGAGACTGTCTGTCCATCTGGTCTTCTTCGCGGTAGGGAGTGTGACGAGGAGGTTGTGCAGCGTTCTATTGAACCGCTCGCACTGTCCATTCCCTTGGGGATGATGGGAGTAGTGTGCGAGTGGCCAGTACCATACAGATCACAGAGTTCTTTGATCACCTTTGCCTCGAAGCATTTGCCACTGTCGGAGTGTATGCGGAGGCGCACCAAACGGGACTATGACGTGTTTAGCCAAGGCTTTAGCCGCAGTCTCGGCTCGCTGGTTTCTGCTGGGTATGGCCCAAGAGTACTTGGTGAAGACGTCAGTTAGTATGAGGACATCCTCGTATTCACCAGATGACGGCTCCAACACTGTAAAGTCTACAGCGAGCACTTCCAAAGGGGCCGTGGTACGTAGTGTCCCCATGGGAGGCCTAGTGTGTCTGCTCGGTGGTTTGCTTATTCCGCACTTTGCACCTGTCGCACCAGGTCTTAACTGCGGCCTCCATCTTAAGCCAAAAGAAGAGGGGCCTTATCAGCAGCAGTGTGCGCTTGGCTCCAAAGTGTCCCCCATCGTCGTGGAAACTCCCCAAAACCGTACCAACAAGACTTGCTGGGACAACTATCCGTTTTCCTGGTGGACCATCACGGGGTGTCCACTGACGGAAGAGAACCCCATCCTGGACAAAGTATTGATCCCAGTGTTTTAAGAGCTTTTTGACGGTTCGGCGGTTTCTATTCTCCTCTCCCCTGCAGTGGGTTTCTGCCCCCTCCTAAGATACATTATCACCCGACAGAAAACTATGTCATCAAGCTGCAATCGTCGCAACTCCTGTGGAGTATAACCAGGCAGGCTGAGGCTCCCATTACACTCAGTCAACCGAATCTGGGGGCACAGCACCAGGGGAAGTGGCTCCCTCCCCTTTGCCAACAACAGCAGAGACGGCTTAAACTCAAGAGCCATGTCACCGTCATCCGGTCCATGGCTGCCTGCTGTTTGAAGTCGAGACAGGGCATCAGCTGCACGGTTATTCTTCCCTGGTCGTTAGTCCAGCTTGAAATCGAAGGACAACAACCACTGTACCCATTGGAGCTCCGTTACTCTCAGGTTTGCTGTGTCGAGATACCTCAGAGGGTTGTGGTCTGTGAGTATGATGGTTTTGTTTCCAGTAACAAAGTAGCAGAAAGCTTGACAAATGGCACAGCGAATGGCCAAAAGTTCCAGTTTGAAAGCCGAGTACATTGTAATTCCTGCCTTGTCGTTCTGCACGCCTCAAGGTTCTGGAAGCATATGCTATCACTGCCTTTGATCCACCGGCCTGTTGCTGCAACAACACTGCTCCTAGCCCACAAGTACTGGCATCGGTCTCCACTATGAAAGGGAGCGAGAAATCTGCAGACTTCAGAACTGGGCTTCCCACTAGTTTCTGTTTGAGTGCTTGAAACGCGGCACGGGCTGGCTTGTCCAGGGATGTATTCTTCTTCCCTATGTTAGCCTTTCCCTTTGTAGTAGTCCCCTTCAAGTATCGCAGGAGGGGTCCTGCAACAGTGGAGAATCCCCGGACAAACGTACGAAAGAAACCTGCGAAACCCAAGAATGAGCGTAGCTGAGTAATGTTGGTAGTTTCTCGCCATCATTCCACAATGCTTATTTTATTGGGGTCTGGTTTTACGCCTTCTCTTGCTGTGACGAGATGCCCCTGGTACTTCACCTCCTTCTTGAAAAACCCGCACTTCCGTGGCTTCAGCTTCAGGCCATGCTGCTGTGGGTGGATAAAAACTTGCTCTAGGCGGACTAGATGCTCATCGAATCTGTCGCTGTACACGATGACATCGTTGAAGTAGATAAGAAGACTTGAAAGCGCCTGGTCCCCGAGGCAGCACTGCATCACCCGTTGGAAAGCACCGGCTGTTGCACAACCCGAATGGGAGTCTTGCATACTCCTACAAAACAAATGGTCTGACAAAAGCTGTTGTTTCCATGTCCTTCTCTGCCATGGCCACCTGGTAAAAGCTGGATGTCATATCAAGCACGCTTAAATACCTGGAACCTCCCAAGGCTTGCAGGGACTCATCAATTCGGGGAGAGGGAAAGACCTTCTTGTCGTCATCGCATTAAGCTTGCAATAATCCACACATAGACGTATGGATTTGTCCCTCTTCCTCACCACCACAATAGGGGAGGCCCATGGGCTGTTGCTCTCACGAATTATACCCGCATCCAACAGCTCCTTGATGTGTTGTCAAACATCTCTATGATGTGATGGAGGAAGAGACCGGTAGCGTTGCTTTATTGGTGGCGTGTCTCCAGTGTCGATCGGGTGTTCCACTGCACCAGTGTATCCAAGGTCTAAGTCATGTTGGGAGAACACCCCTGCATACTTCTGAAGCAAGGAGTTGAACTTTGTTTTCTCCTCTGGCGTGAGTCGTTCCCAGGTTCAATGCGTCTAATATCGCAGAGTCTGGTTCACTGCAGTTGGCACTCACCGAAGGAGACTCCACTTCGTGGGCCCTCTGTAGGACCTCCTCCGGATCGTCCCTGCAGGTTTCAACCTAGTCAATGCAATGTACTGTACCGATGCATGCGTGGGGGGGGGTAATGTAACCTCTTGTTCTGTCTCATTGATAAGGGCAACCGCAAATCTATCCTTTACAACGTGGACGATTGCACCTTTCAGACCAATGGCTGGTGGCAGGTTAGCGGCACTGTCTGGCTCCAAAACGGCGCAGTAACTCAACCCATTTGGGCCAGGCTGAGCTGATGCCTGGAAAACTGCAACCTGTCGCGGCGGTACAGCAAGGGTTGTGTCATGAGGCAGATAAGCCCGGCCGATGGGCCCCAGAATACTCTCAAACTTGACATGCTTTTCTGCTGCCATCATTGCCTTGTTCCATATCCCTTTACTGCCCCTACTTGACTGGAGTAGCCTTAAGTGTTCATTTGCCATTGGAGTAACTTTTGTCGACCAACATTCTGCTAGGAAGTTAATCCCCAGTATTCCTGGGGTATCGGTGGAGGATTCTCTGGCTTCACGGATCACCAGCACCAATCTGTCTGGGAGAGTCACACCCAAGGCTGTGATGTCAACCTCAATGAAGCCAACGTAGGGGGTGCTTACTCCATTTGCAGCATGGAGGTGAAAACTGGATGGGATGTCTTGGGGTCGGTACCCGTTTGGCTCGAAAATTGTATGATAGCAACCCTCCGTGACAATGGTCACCACTGATCCGGTATCAAGCAGGCACTCTAGCGGAGTAGTCCCAAACAGCACATTAACAGAATGGCAGTTACCTACTGCTCGAGGAGTGAGGGTCTTGGAACCAGCTGTTGCCCCTCTAGCCGACTGGCTCCTGGCAGCCGAGGGTGGTAGTTTACTGGCAGCTGGGCACAAGGCGGGGTAGATTGTGTAGCAGTTTGAACAGGATAACCTCCGGCTTGGTCAGGCGGACTCGTAGGTACGTATGCCGGCCGGGGGAAACGGGGGCCATATTGTTGGACGGGCCTTGGACACTCCCTAGCAAAATGCCCCTCACTGTAGCAGTTGTAGCAGCGCTGGTGGCGCTCAGCAGGCAGCTGTGCTCTTGGTGGTTGTTTAGGTTGGTGGAGGGCCTGTAACGACTGCATGACCCACTCCATTTCTCTGGACGGCATCCTGGCTTGTACAGTGGCGGCCACAGGTCGGTTTATCGGCAACAGCAAAAGGCTGCTCGCTATCAGCCCTCTTTATGGCCCAGTATTTCAGTTCACAAAAAGGTATATCTGCACGCCTGTCCAGAAGATCTCGGGTGGGGATGCGTAATGCCTCTGATCGCAAGCCATCCACGAATTGATCTCGGATGATGTTACCAGGCTCCTTAAAGAGGACAGGATCCTTTTTATGGACAAGCAAGAAGATTTTCTGCAAGGCAACTGCAAAGTCCGTCACAGATTCACCAAGGTCCTGTCTACGCTCTAAAAACCGCCGCTGCAGTTCGGTGGTTGTGAGAGGTTTTCCATAGGATGATTTTAAGTACCGAAAGGCCTCGTCCATTTGGGCCCCTGCAGCAAATTGTGCCTTGGCCTCGACTTTAGGACCTGCCTTGAGTGCATCCAGTAAAACCTGTTTCTGTTGGTCCTCAGGTACATTGTAACGCTTCACAACATGTTGAATAGCAAATATTCGTCCATAGTGGATGCCTTTCTTGTGGGGATCCTCCTGACCACTAAAAGTGGGGATCTTTCGCTCTGAGGCAATAACCACAATGCACGGATTAGTAGGCAGTCCAACCTCTTGTTTCACCTGCTTTACTATCGGCTTGTACACCCCTTTGCCCGTCCACCCTCCAGCTGGGGGCATCACCACACCATCAACTAGGGCAAGGATGGTGTCTTCCTCATCACTGGTTTGCAGTAATCCGGTTGCATTCATCCAATAGCTTTGTAGGGTAGCTAACGGCAATTTGCCGTCGACTGGACTAACTTGGAGGGGTTTAGCCTCCCCCGGTCCTTTCACCCTGAATGATGCTACCATTACTTCAAGTGCAATATAGACTATGCTGTTCACCTCTACCGGGCAGGCGATTCACTCCTCACTGATGCAGTCTATCCCACTTCTGACACTTCTGGTGCAAGCGGTCACGGACACAGCGTCCAATGGTATGGGATTATAAACAACTGGCCCGCGACACTCTTGTGTTCGGCTTGACTGCTGAATGAAAACTTTTATTTGGAGACTGTGAAGTGGCGGTCGAAAGGCACCGACCGATATGGAAGAGGCGGTCGATCAGCATGGGATACAGCACATAAGAAAGAAAGGAATAAGAATAAAGGGATCATAAGTACATAATAAGGTGACCTAATGCCAGCACTGGAAAACAATACATCTACTTAAAGGGAGCGATGGACAGGCTATGACAGACACCAAGCAATAAATTGAATAGTTGGAGCTAAAATAGAACAGTTATTTCTTCAAAGTCGTCCAGGTAAGAGTACACAATTTCCCTAATACAAAGGGAGCTCAATAAAGGTTACATAGGGCAAGAAAATACAAGTGTTATGCTAGTGCCATAGCAGACCAGGAAGGGGTAGATGAAAAACCACCTGACAGAACAAAATCCATATTTTTTTTTACCCGTAAAGCAGCATAAAGGACAATTTGATTATCAGAATGCAAATTCTGCAAAGCAAAAATAAGGAAGACACACATACTTGAGTTCCATATTCATCACAAACAAGGGTGTCTTGGTACTACGCTCCATCTCTTAAAGTATAATGACATGCATTAAGTCCATTCACTCGTGGTTAGCGACTTCACTGAACAAAGACGGCGCTGTAGGCCTATAGTAAACTTATCCGAGCAATGAATTAACATAAAAATCTCGGACTTTGCTTTAAAAGACAACAGTGTTCCGGTCTGACGTCTCACTACAATGCCTCATGAAAAAAATAAATGCAAGACCATCATGTCAACTTAAGATTGCTGGCGAATGTAATAACTGGGAAAATTTACAGCAATTTCTATAACCTAGAGGTCCCCATAAAAAGACCACTAGGTCGCCATCTTGGTCAAAGTTCACAAACGAAATCTCCCGAATGGCAGGGACAATGCAACAGTTTGCCCAATCTGAACTATCACAATTATTCCCGAGGCTCTCCGGACTAAGGGCATATGAAATATTTCACTCATAAGAAAACAAAACTGCAAAAATGTTACCCGTGGATTGGCGGTCGAAAGGAACCAACTGATCTGACAGAGGCGGTAGATCAGCCTGAGCCGCCTCCGTCGCGCGGTGGCGCCTTTCAGACTCACCATAAAAAGCTGAGACTGTACATGTACATACCATTAAAATTAACAGCGATCAAAGGTGGGGTTTCTTTATACTCAGAAAAGCGAGAAACTGGCACAAGTGCTGGGTTATACATGTAATATTTCACATCCACGCTCCCTACAGAAAGGAATACAAACCCTCTTTGACTTGTACCCCATTCTTAATCATGATGACGATGATTTCTGACTACCTTTATCTGCAACCGAATTTAGATACATAATACAATCTAAAACACCTTTTCAAAATACAATATTTCAATATCCAAGCCTTAATTTAAAAATTGCTAAAAAACAGCAGTGCAAATGAAAACAGAATCATCCAATTTATCTAAAACTTGCTACAGCTATGTAGACATTTTTATTTCCACAAGTGCATCAGTCGTACCAGTCCCAGGAATGCAGCTAAATCGGTTTGTGTCTATTTTGCCCTTGATTTTACTAGACACTTGCTCGAGTACTATAGATTGAAACATTTTGGCAGCAATGGGTGACAGTGAAATTGGCCTGACGTGGGCGGAAATATCTTTGGTACGGGGATGACATCTGCAGTCTTGCAGCTCGTGGGAAAAACCGGTACACCCTCTATAACCTGACTGTGAGAGAGGAACAAGAAGAGAAGCAGCAAGAACATTTGAAAATTCACGAAGAATACATGCAGGGATTTCGTCAGACCCTTGGCTTTGCTAACGTAGAGTTTATCAAGAGCCTTCTTCATAGAGTAGACACTGATGTTAAGCTCCGCTGACACAGGCTCTGTTGACTGAAAGATGCGTGAATTTAAATTATATTTCATATTTGCATCATTTTTTAATGTTACCGACTGATCCAGGTGCACACTGACATACGCGTACATGATTGTATACATGATGGACTTAAATTATGGTTACACCATGGGGTTAGAGTTTAGTCCTGATGCAGTTCATGAAGTCATATGCTTTTTAATAATTTTCTCGCACAATACTGTTATGTTTAAAACCAGCCTTTTAAAAAATCTAATTGTTACTCATATTTTGCCACTGGTTGCGATTTGCACATTTTATAAGGTCAATGAAATTGTGTCATATTTTCACATGACTCTAAATAAAATTTGTCCAAATAATCAGTGGCTCGGGCGGTGTTTGTCAAATCATAGCCGTTGCTTGAACTTGAGTTGCCACTGTTAAAAGGGATTTGACTATGCAGTCAAACTATAATTTACACCTGCCTACCAATTGGTGAGGCTTACCAGTAGCCCTAAAGGAGATGGAGTGTGGGGTGCGGATGTCCACCCTTCCCTTAAAGTTATTTTCAATATAGTTGCAGTGCATGCTTTTATCTCTGGCCAAGCCGTCAGAAGTTTTGCATGCATACAATTCGGTCATACTAATTGCCCTATCCGTAGTGACATACACCATATTGGGTTCTATTTCTCCAGACATTTGGTATGCTGTTGTTTAATATAATCAGTGTAATGGGACCTGCAGTACAGTTTTTCCCTTTTCATGTTTTTGGGGTCAGGTCTGTCTCTAAGCAGGAAATGCCGAGTGGTGTGGTGAAGTATGAGGGCCACGCCCATTACATCGCTGACAGTACAGGTGTGGTGTCAGTACCCGACCAGATTTCACTAGGAGGGACCTATACAGGTAACAGCTACAAGGCTTGATAATCATTCTATTGCCTTTTGCCGCTGAAACATTTCCTACTTGATGATAACAACTAATGCAAGCATGGATCCATGCAGATCGATCGTCAGGAAAGTTAAATCAAATGGTCCGTGGTTAAATCATGTTCAACTTTGCCAGAGTACACGAACATGTACCATATACATGTCGGTCCATAGAGACACGCATACTGGCATGATGGCTGTCCAACATCTGTCTCACTCAGTATACCACACATTTTGCCCATTTTCTGAATTAATTGTCAGGAAATAGTCAACCATACATGAATGCATGCATAATACTCCAAATTGGAGGAGCCTTTTAGCTTAGTTTAACTGCAATCTGTCATTTCACACACAAAAAAATTGTTGATGTCATTTGGCTGATTTTTTTATGGAATATAAACACCGTCTCCTCTACGACTGTCTGCATCTTGACACCCGGTTTGCTTTGAAATAGACCGAGGAGATAGGTCGGCTACAGAATGGCCATAAATCAAGTGATATATTCGTTCCACCAAATGCTTCTAACTATCCCTGATACTACATTTAGAGGGGGTTTGCTAATGGAGTCATCGGGACAGTCACTGAAACAGGGCAGGCCAAACCTACACTCCGATTTGTTTGTGCGCAAAGTGCTGCGCCCAAATGTTTGTACTCACTGCTACCACGTGTCTGCTACATGATTGTGAAGAAAATACCCTCTCCCCTCTTGTAAAAGTGAGCCAAGCCACTGAGTCGCTGCTTCTTATCATTGTCAACGTGTCTGGCGCCCAGTAGAAAGTTTACTGACCTCCAATTAAAAGAGCCAGGCCCCTCCCCCGAATCCGATTCTGGCAATGTGGAAAAAAATCTGTGAGAGACCACCTAAAAATGACCCCACAGGCTTGCCTGAGAAGGTTTTCATCTCTTTTATTCAGAAAGCTAGCGGGAGAATGTGATTTATGAGTCCTTTGTAATGATAAATATGATTTGGCCATAACGTGGACGATGTGCCGCACAGCTGCACAAAATGACACACTGCCACCTTGAAGTGACCAAAACAGAAAACCAGGGTATCAAGTTTCAGACCTGCCCGTTCATTTCTAGGAGCCGAAACCATGGGCCTGTTCTGGAGTATGCGCCCCTCACCGGGCCAACGCTTCGGCGTCCGCTACATTGTCAAAGATGTCACAAAGCCTATGATTGTCCATTTGTCATTGCACCGGGGCCATCTGAACACGGAGGCACTACAGACGGCTGAAGTGGAGGCCACTGCAACAGTCAAGAGGTGGTACATGGGACAGGACGTAGAGAGGATCACAGTTCGCTGCGGCCGTTTGAGGGGATCTGTATTTAAACCCAAGGGTATGTTTGCAATGTCTTTGATTAATTACATGTATGGAGGCTTTATTTAATCTTTGAAGGCTGTGACATACAAACACCCACATATCGTTTAACAGGAGCATAATGAGCAGGTCCATAAAGTGCGTACGCACGAAGCAGGGGTGGTGCCGTTGCATTCACCATGCTCAAATACCAGAAGCAGCTTTAATTTTGTGCGTCAAAATTCAACTTTAGTATTTTCCACCATCCACCCCACCATTTATCCTCTCATGCCACGGCCATCACAAGTAAACTGTAACATTACTCATGACAAAAACACCAGCTGCCGGGAGTTTCGGAATTGTACATGTGGAATGAGTATACGATCAGGGAGGAGGGGAGTTGGAGCCACTGCATATGCCATGGGTACGGACGGGGTTGGAGGGTCTGAAAAGTTGACATTTCATGCCGTTAACGCTGCCCTTATTGAGTTAGTATACAATAACGTTCGGAATAACAGTTTGGATGTAAATTCCCAAGGGATTGAAGTTTTCCCCTCTCTTTGTCTTGGGGATGGGATGAGATGAGCCCTGATCATTGAGAAATATGCAACATACGTACTGTGCCTTAATGACTCCCAAGTGTTACAGATGGAACTTACTGTACAATTGGCGGCAGATAGAAAGTTGGCCAATATGTCTAGCCTCTGTCAAGGGATGGGTTTAGGACAGAAAATGATACTGTCGGCTGAAGTTCGAAGTTGCAATTTGGTAAGGGTGCCAACTATACCACCAGCTACTGGTACGATGGACTGTTACGTTTAACTTACATGTATGTACATAGAAGTTTTAGGCCTGTATTTTGGACACGAGAATGCATGTTTATATTGTCAGTTGGAAATTGATGCAAACATCAACATGTGCATGGGCACATCTGTGCAATGTCGACGTCCTATAGGACATGACTATAAAAGCACAGATGTGTCCATGCAAATGTTGAAGTATGCATCAATTTCCAACTGACAATATAAAGCTTGCATAATATAATATGCTAAAACGGTACTCGTGATTCATTAAGTAAAATGTACTTAATGAATCAATTTTGGCAAAAATGTGGGCTTCAAGGGGGGGTACGTTATTGACTCTCTACCTGTTTGTCCGGTCCTCCACACTTCTTTTGCTTATGCAACAAAATACACTGTATGTTAAGAAAAAGGTAAATCTCACATTACGAGTTATATTGTTTTCAATGACCAGATCCCACAGAGTGAGTTTTAAGGCTATAGTTTTGGTAAGTCTATGTCAATTTGCGAGAAAAAGCAAATTAATTCTTTAGGTATGTGACCTGTTTGGACACCCTGCTGAAAATGGACAGTATGTTGCTAAAAAGTGTTGAGAGTTCCTATCGATAACATATGCTGAAAAATTCTCTGTAAGGACTTTCATTCAATAGTTCACCTGGTGACTTGACTATAGTTTTGTTAGGTTGGATCACATGGCGTTTGTTGTATGTTTTCAGGCCCTGGTCCATTCCCCGGTGTGATTGACATGTTTGGATCCGTGGGAGGGCTTACAGAGTTTCGGGCGGCCATGTTGGCATCTCATGGCCTAGTCGGCTATGCTCTGCCATACTTCAGATATGATGACCTGCCGCAGCACATGTGGGACCTGGAACTGGAATATTTCATGGTTTGACCAAAATCGAACAGAAGATGAACTTCAGATACATGTATTTTATAGACTTGCAACTGGTGAATTGACCTACATTATTCAAAACAATGAGAGTCTTTGTTAATTGCTGCACAGAAAGATGCCTGACATTCACAGACTTTGGGCATTATGTTAGTTGTATCAACACTATTTGTCATAGTTGAAGTGCAACATGTAATTTGTTAGCAGGAAACCAGACTTTGGCATTTTGTGCATGCATGTAGGAAGCTGTTGATTGGTTGAGCAGCCAGCCTTTTGTAAAGCCGGGCGGTATCGGATTGGTTGGGGTATCACTGGGCGCACAGATGGTCTTGGCCACAGCTTCACATTTTCCAGACAAGGTGAAAACAAAATGCTTTTGTCAGAATAGGCAATTTGTGATGCAGCTTGGAAGACCGACTAAACAGAATTAAACAGAATAAAACTTGCATTTGTCAAGCCTGCCTTCAAGTACATGTATATCCTCTTATTACAGAGATGAACTTTGTCTTCTGATGTATCATTAGGTTTATTGGTGCATTAAGCAGGGCTTCAGAGCTTTTTATGACCCATAACTTTAAATTCTGTGTAAGGTTACATAAAACACGTTGCCAATAATTTTCAATATTAGGTACTGGTCACCTCAAACTGTTGCCATGAAGCCTGTAAAAATTTAGATATTTAATTGATATTATACATATATTTAGAGTTGAAAAATCTTACGCAGATTACCAATACATATGCATTATTTCCTAGTCCATAACGTCCATTCGCTAAAATCTCGATTACTAATAGTGCAGTCTCACTCACTCCCCCCCCCGCGAAGGCGTCGGCCATGTTAGTCCTCTTTTACTTGGCACCATTACGTTACGGAGCGTATTGTTCTGGCTCCGAATTATTGGAAGTTTTTTTCCTTTTCTATAACACATGTTTCGGTGTTATTCCTTGATCACCTTGCTTATTTATGTGTTCTAATTCTTGTGAACGGTAAGATTGTTCCTCTTTCATTCTGTTTCTAGAATACGTTACGGTTCCCTTTTCAGTCTCGCGCCGGTGGCAGGCTGACCTTTAATTGACCTTTCCGAGTTCGCCCAGGTGGGGCTGTTGTTTTGACATAAATACATTTTATTGTTGTGCCAGAATGAACTGTGTACGTGTGCTTATTTGTTCTGTTTTCCTGTACATACTCTGTGAGTCACCCTAAATTATGGCATCTTTATTATCAGTATTATTATTATCAAGAGCAGTTGTTTCGTTTTTTCTGATCTTTGCTTGTTTTTCTTATCGCCGGACAGCAGGCGATAGCTAGTGGTGCAGTGGTGCAGGGACAGTTAACGGTGCGTTAATTGGTTTCGGTCCTTGCTAATTTAGGGAATAGAACAATGCGTGGTTTACTATTCCCTCCCTTCGGCCAGTCCGGGGTACGGCCGTACGATACCCTCATTTACTCCGGTACTGTACTTTCGAACATATGAGTTCGCTCTTCGAGCATCGAGTAAAATTCGCGAGCTCGTAGCAGCGGTACTGGTGTTTTATGGTACTTTCGCCGCACGGACGCGGACCCTGAGATACGGTATCTCCGGTCCGATTCCGCTCCACTACTGCCTTTGAGGCGCTGCTCGGGCGACTCAAGTCTCAGCACACCGTAACAGACGTCGGTGTGTCAACGAGCGTTATATACAGCCTTCATCGAGCTTGGGGCGTTATTGGCCCCTACGCTCCACTACTGCCTTTGGGAGCGTAGCTGAGTTTGCCATTTGCGGAAGCGCTCGGGCAGCTCAAAACTCGGCATACCGTAACAGCTAGACCTTGGTATTGCCCCAGTGCTGGGATTTCTCCGATGAGCGGGTCTCACCCTACGGCCTCTTCGAGCATCGACCAACGTGTTCAGCTTGCTTCCACTCCCCACGTTTGAAGCACGTGCGAGCACACCCCAAAGGCAGACAGCTCAGGGCGTGACTCGGCACCCCGTAGTCGGCTCGGCTCCTCAGCGTTGGTTAGCCGTTACCTGCAGGGATGTTTTTTTTCTGGTGAGCACGTCTCACCCTACCGGTCGCTTCAAGCATCGAACAACGTGCCTGACCCTCACGTTTCCCTGCGGTTGGAGCACGTTCGAATTGACCCTAACGCCGATGAATAGGGGCTGATCTCGGCGCATTACAGTGGCAGTCTACTGCGTGAGAGAATGCTGTTCGGCTATTTATTTGCGGTCTCTTTCCCTTGTGCAGCAATGTACCTTGCACGTGGTTGCTGCCTGGTCTTCACCGCTTTAGCCGTGAATTTTCATTTCCTGTCCGTCGAATTTGGCCGGGGGTTACCCGCTTGACGTGGTAGATTTTCTTGTGTATTTTTTTTTGTCCTTTGCGGTTGGTTTGTTTTGGACAATGGCTCTTCGCCCAACGACTGTGACTAACGGGACGATTGTTACGGACCGTTCCAGTCAAGATACAAACCTAGCTTCAGTGTCCAGAACCTGGCCGGCCCTGGCATCTCCAGCCCGCTCTTTACCTGGGGATACCAAGCCTACCAGCTTAATACGACGTAGTGGCTTTTGGCCGCCCCCTACCGCTGATCCCTTTCCACAGGGTGTGGCGTCCGCTAGTTTTTCTCCGGCTTCGGTGCAGCGGGATGAACCCACAGCCCCGTCTCCTGTACAGGATTCTTCTCAATTAACAGAAGTGGGCAGAATCACAAATCTCCAAGCCACTCTTCGTCTTCCGTCCACTCTTCCAAACAAAAAGAGAAAAAGTCAATCTCCGTCTACCAAAGATACGCTGCGAGCTCTGATAGAGTCTATCTCGACACTTATTTAGCATTATACTCATCCTCCGACCGCTACGCATCCAGATCCGGATCCTTATTCCCCGACCCGGCCCGTTCTGTGTTGCACACGGGGCAACGGGATCTTCCTTTGTCTCTTTGGCCTTCTCAGCCGGTGTCCATTGAGGCCCATTCCCTTGATCTCTCCGCTGGTCCTGGCCCACCGTGTCTCTGATTCGGGTCAGTCACAGGATGAGAAGAGCCTGTTCGGTTAATGATCTGTCTCCAACGTGAAATGATTCAGTCGCCCCTCGTTCAAGCGTCGCACACCAGGGTCGTCTTTCTCCTGTCATCTTGTCTTTCAAGAGCTTCCTCTGGAGCACGCATGCGTAGAAGCCATGGATAAGCTTGCGAAGGTCAAGACTGGTAGGCCTATTGCGGCAACCGTTCTCGCTCGTACTTCAACTTTCTACCAGGCGATTATGATACTTACTTATCTGTACCCGATCCGCCTTTGGCTGTTAAGGATAAGGTGTACCCGGCTGACTAGCCGCAAACCTAGTAATGTCTTCGGTGACAAGTCTCTGCGACGTTTTGAGGGAGCGCTCCAGGATATCAATTCCTTCATGGATTTGCATCGGCTGTTTGGCTTTCCTAGCCGTGAGTCTTCCATTGACGCTATGAATATCCCGTACGAGTTAGTGAAATCAGCTCTTCGAATAATCCCTCTTTTGGCTATCAAAGGATCTTTTTGCAGGCCAGTATGTTAGTCTTCTGGAGAGTGAGGTTAAGCGTCTTGACGGCGCCCGGAAGATATCCCCCCGCCAGCCAGCTGAACCTCGACGTGATGTGGTACGAACGACGTCCCAAAGGCCATCCCGACCGGTCCATCCTCCACCGGCTCTGAGTGCTCTGAGACCTCAGGGTAGTATGACCCGGCACCTCCAGTGATATGCCGGGGACCGACGCCAGTGACTACTCCGTTTCTCCCGCGGCCGCTAATCTCAAACCCGTTGGCGGTCGCCTGCTCGATTTCGCGGGTTTCTGTGGAGAAATAACTTAAGACGTCTGGAATTTACGAGTCGCCCTCCGTACGATGTATCTTTTAGGCCGACACCTGTTCCAAGAGATCAATCTCAGCGATAGGCTCTGGAGACGGAGAAGCGCGTCATTGTTCTCGTGCAGCCATGGGGAAATCATTAGAGCTTCATGTAGACGTTCTTTCTGACCCCGAAGAAGGAACCGGAAGTGGAGGCCGATTCTGAGCTTAAAGCCACAAAACGTTTACATAAGACTAAGGAAGTTCAGAATGGAGACGCTGCGCACCGTCCTACGATCACTTCCCGTCCCGGATTTGGCGTCGTCTATCAACTTACAGGACGCCTACCTTCCCATTCCCATTCATGTACAAGACGGCCCGTTCCTCCGCTTTTCATATCGTCACCTAGTCTTCGAGTTCCGCGCCCTGCCTTTCGGCCTGTCCACCGCTCCTAGAGTCTTTACAAGGGTGGGCCGAGCGGTGGCAGCCTACCTACGACGCTTAGACGTGCTCATATTTCAGTACCTCAACGACTGGTCGGAGGCTCCGAAGTCGAAGCTGCCTTGGAGACCAAGATAATGTACGACATCGCATCTCGCCTGGGCTCCTTAAGCAACCACAAAAAGTCCAGACTGAACCCGTCACAAACACTAACTTTCCTCGGGGCGGTTCTCGACTTGAACAGCTGCATTGTTGCTCCCACTGACGAGCGCGTGGACAATCTCATGCAGTGCGTCGCTCTGTTCAGGAGACAACACAAACCAAGCGAACGCCCGGGCATGGCTCCTCTTACTCGGTCTGATGGCCAGCCTCATTGACCTTGTCCCGTGGTGCCAGCTTTTTATGTGGCCTCTACCGCTCCATTTTCTCTCTTACTTCAGGCCAACCAGAGATTCCTTCGATTACCAAGTTCCTCTATCAGGCCTGATTTGCCTCAGCTGTCGTGGTGGTCAGCCAGGGCCAACCTCATTGCCGGTATTCCCCTTGTTCCAACTCAACACGAGATGGTTATCACCACCGACGCTTCCAATCGATTTCCGAAGTCCTCAACCACTTCCGGCCTATAATGACAGACAAAACGGTCTTGGTTCGATCAGACAACGCGACGGCCGTGGCCTCTCTGACCCTCTGCGTCCTAGCCTGGCGCCTATTACACTGGACCATGTAGCATTCCATTCTGGTTCAAGCCGAACACATTCCAGGAGTACGGAACGCCCTTGCCCACGCCCTCTTCCAGGGCACAGTTCACCCGACAGAGATGACCCTACAACCAAAGATCGTTCAAGTGCTTTTTCGGGCGATAAACAGGCCTCGCGTGGACCTCTTTGCATCTCACCTAAACGCTCAGCTGCTGACATGTTGAAGCCGCTATCCACATCCCCAGGCATGGACGTTCGATGCCCTTCTCTCTTACGCTTTCCCTCCGATATCACTCATTCCATTGGTACTGTCAAAGATCGAACAATGCAATTGCCGCATCCTTCTCATCGCCCCGCTCTGGCCAAGACACGTGTGGTTTTCCCGGTTAGTCAGGCTTCCGATCTACTACTACCTCCACGTCCGGATTTGCTGTTTCAACCCAGGTCTCGTCTACTGCATCCGAACTCCACTCACCTACACTTAAAGTGTTGGAAGCGATCCTTCGAGCAGAAAGGCCTTTCTTAAGACGCTGCCGCCTTGGCTGCCAAGGGTCGACGAGAGTCCACAAGAAAGATTTATGACAGCCGATTACCACATTTTGACTCATTGTGCAAAGGGCGTTTGGCGGACCCGACCGTTGCACCTCTTTCAGTCGTTACCGACTTTTTCGTTCATCTTTTCCGCTCCAGCCTCCTTGTCTCCACAATTCGAAATTACCGCTTGGCCATCGCGGCAGTGCACGGAGGTTTCACTGATGGTTCTTCTATATCTAGCAACATAGCGATCCATCATCTCTTACGGGGAATGCTTATTGAGCGGCCTCCCCTGAAGCGTCTTGTTCCAGCGTGTTGTCTTGACGATGTCCTCCGACTTCTGTCTCAGCCCCCCTTTGAGCCTGCGGGCCGTGCCTCCCTCCTGCACCTTAGCATCAAACTGGCATTCTTACTGAAGGTGGTGACTTCTCGTCGAGGTTGCGAAATTAAGGCTCTCTCCAAAGCCTAGGGTAACATTCGATGGGAACCTTTGGGGGTACGCCTTGTTCCGGAGTTATGCTTCCTTACTAAGAATCAAACGCCGTCCTTCCACCCCCCGCAAATCTTTGTTCCTGCAATCCAGTCTTTGGCGTCATAATCGTCAGATGAATGGAAAGAATTATTAGGAAATAATGTATATGTATTCGTAATCTGGTACATATGCAGTAGTAGACTCAACCCACATTAGTTGGGGAGAGAGTTCTTGACATTAGTAGTTGATTGGGTTGGGTGACAATCAAGCAATGCATTTAATGCAAAATCTATCGAAGGAATGTATCTACTAATAATCAGTTCCACCTTTCAGAATACTTAAAATCGTGCTACAATCTTTTCACACGTAGGTGCCGTAAACGATTTGAATGAAGTTATTCACAAGAATTTTTACCTCTAAATGCCAAATTCTTTGTTGCTTGATGTTCTTTTCCTTTAAAGGTTGACCAGTACTGATCAGATTTAGTGCATCAACAGAATGAGGGTCGTTTTCCCCCCTTTTTGTTAGGTGAAAGCAGCTGTTACAATCAATGGCTGTCACGTCAATACCATGGTTGACCTAAAACTGAATGGAGAGGCATTGCCATTTCTGCCGTGAGTAGTCCCCTTGTATGTCCTTTCACTTCATCTCCCCATGGAATGATACACCGAGCAGCGGGCATTTTCACAAGGAGATGTGTAAATGCATTGGGGTTTTCTGTACCATACAGATAGAGAGACAGATAAGAGCAGCACTGTAGTACACAGGTTTGTGCTTGTACACGAACCACACAGAGGCTGGATCTAGTCCGTGAAGTTTGGCTGGCGTCTAGCCCTCAAGCATTGAAGCGCCATGGTTGGGCACTGAAGAGTTGTCATGCAGCAAAATTGTTTTGAAAAGGGACAATGTGCTAGGAACTGACACATAAATCTTCAACGCAAAACAACCTGTCAGCATTTGTAAAGTTTGACTTTGCCAAGGACTGTAGTTGTGGTATATAGTTATCTTGAAAACTCTGTTTTCTCAGCTGACAACGAGAAAAAGAAGATACTCATTTCAACATCTTTCACCTTGTAGGTTTGACTTATACAACGTGAGACCTGCAGCCACAGAAGGTGCCCAATGCTTATTTCATTCCTACAAAGCCATCTATGATATCAATGAGGATGACCCTCGTATCTACAGGGTAAGTCCCAGCATACACGTGATGACACTGTTTAAAGGGGTCTTGGAATTTTTTGAGGATTTTTGGAAAAATGTATTCAGGACTTACACATTTTACTTTTTGACATGGCATTTCTTCTTGACATGGCATTGCTGGAATTAGAGGTAGATGTAGCTTTGGAATTCTCTTGCACACCATATTAGAACTGTCAATAACGAAAATGAATTTAAAGCAGTCCTTAAGACTTACCTGTTCCATTAATTGCTTTTAATTGTTGTTTCTTGTGAAGCGCATCGAGACTTTGGTGTGATGCTCTTTATAAAAACTGTGTTATTATTATTAGTAGTAATTTCCAAATTTTGCACAAAAGTAAGTGCAAGACTTATGGATGTTGAGGTTTCACTAGTGCACACACTCTAGTGTAGGTCCACACGTAGGGCTGTTGATGGCTTTCATTTGAAATCTGTCTCTTAAGAGACTTAAGATGGGGCCCCTTTTACATGCTGTCTCTTAAGAGACTTGACAGATTTTTTTTGTTGCTCCCACTGGAATGCAGTAGATGGGGCCCCTTTTTACATGCTTTACGGTCAACTCGGTCCGTAACCATCTCGGTCCGAGCCAACTAGGTCCCAAGTCAACTCGGTCCCTAGTAAACTTGGTGCCAAGTCAAGTCGGTCCCAAGTCAACTCGGTCTCATTTAGCAGTTGCAACCGAGGAGGCTACTTTTCAAGCACGGCATAGACAAGAGTCTTTCAAGCTTAGTGTAGATTGAAATTAAAATGTATGCCTCTAGATCTGTCTTTAAAACAATACAAAATTACTGAATAATGAACGGAAATCGATATTTTTTTTCAATCTTATACCTTGAAAGGCGAAGAAAAAAGTCTTTTCCTTCCTCCCTGATTCTTTCAAAATGCAAACAGAAATCTTATTTCAACCCTGAGCTGAATGCCAACCACATTGCGGATGTTGCCAATGTCATCGGACATCTTGTGCAGTTTTGGGTTAAGTGACCCGACCATCATGTAGGCCTACCGCTCAACGAAATAATTAGCTCCTACGTTGACTTGGGACCGAGATAACCTGGGACCGAATTGACTTGGGACCGAGTTGGTTACGGACCGAGTTGACCGTTATCCATCTAGATTAGGCACAGCTTCTAGTAACGCACCACTGGCCACATTTACAGAAAAGTCAGGCGTCATTTTATGTTTGTCACGTACGTTTTTTTATTTTTGCTTTTATTCATCAAAAAAGCCCTTTGGTCATTTAAAGTCGCTGATCAGGGTGGAGATCTTTCACTTGACAGAGGTTTAAAAAAATCCACGGAAGTTTTTGCAGTTTGAAAGTCAGGTAGAAAAAGAGGTAGTCAAGGGGAAGACGAATATTATTGGAAATCGTAAAAAATCAACTTGTAAACTACGGCTACACGTGGTGTGACAAAGTTTTGAGGATTGAGGGACAGACTTAATGAGGCAAAGTTTTGTCTGGATTTTTCTCTTTCCTCAAATCTCATCCCTGAGTTTAAGCATAAACTTGTGCTGGGAGACTAACTGATTTTACTAAGTATACTAATCAAATTCTGTCCTTCAGCATCAACTCTGAATGAAATCAACTACATGTACTCATTTGGTGTTAGTGGTTTGGAATGGGTTTTTGCTAAGTACAGTGTAGTTGTGAGTCTATACATTATGACATGGGAACATGGTACAGATATTTCCCTTACTTAAGGAGGAATCATGAACTCTAATACAGTCCATGCATCTTCAACGTTTATCCCCATTGAGGCCTATTTTTGCAATGCTTCGCTGGCTACAGTAGTCAAGACCTCTGATGACCATAAATTCAAGTCTCAAGCTGTTCAAATGAACTGGGACTAAACCATCATACCTTGTGTCTGATCTAAGACGTCTCAACTACAACACTGCTGACAATAGGGCTGCGATAAAATGGTAGGCATCTACTTCTTGCAGCACTGAGTGAGATCCATCAGTTGGAACCCCTTGAGTGATCTGGTTGTCCATGTACAGTGACAACTAGACAGGATGGTTGCAAGATTTGGCCGTAAAAGCATGGATGATGTCGATGGTAGAATGATTTAGGATCAGGGCTAACTGCCATGAAGCAGATGCATGTGGTTTGTCCCTTTCCCACTATGCAGTGTGCAAGTCCGTCCATTTGAGCCCCCCCAAAAAATGGTCCTGCGGTGTGAATACTGTCCCTGATTTGGGTTGACGTATAGGGGTTACTGCTTTACTGAATAGGTAGCGACAGAGTTGGCTGTGATACTCTGTTGAGACAGCTCCAATGACTTGATCTTGCTGAATCCCATCATGAAATCTCTGCATTGCATTCAGTGGTGCCATGATCGAATGGGGCAAGAATCCATTCTTGGGGAACATTTCAGAATTACAATCATTTTGTTACACCACTTGCCATGCATGCGTCGGTCACTTTTCCTGTCTGTTGCCAATGCAAAAGTGGAGAGGACCCGTCATCAGACATCAAATTTTTACAGCTTATGTGTGAGCAATCGTGCCAAATAATGAAAAGTATACATGACCTCCACGCACGCACACAAGTGTGTATTTGCCTGCAACTGGGGACCCCCTATTGTTCCTCTTTTGTTTGACCCTCTGTCAATCGGGGACCTTATTGTCCTTTATTGTTCAGGGTCCCCAATTGAATGCAGAAACAAACTCCAGCTAATTTCAGTGTGATTGGTGCTGATGATGATGCCGCTCAATGCGTGCAAAGCTTTGCTTTGAAGTCACATGGATTTTCTACAGAGGGATAGATTTGGCATATGCCGAGTACATGTACTGTATGCTGTCCAGTGTGTAACTACAATGTCATAATATTGCACTCTGGTACTTCTTGTCATTTAGATTGAAAATAACCGAACTTGTCAGTACCTTTTCATCGCCGGGGAGGCCGAGGCAGCGTGGAACAGCTGCCACTATGCACAGGAGGCCATGCGGAGACTAGCAAGACACGGCTGTCACAACTATCAGCTGCTACGCTACCCAGACGCTGGCCATCTGATAGAGATTCCTTACGCACCAGTGGGCATCATGATTTACTCCCATGTTGCCGGTAAGATGCCCATGTTAAAGTTCTGAGGCTGACCAGAAAAACAGTTGTGTTTCCTATTACCTTGAGGACACACAATTGGATTGACACCTAAGTAAATAATTTTTGCCGAAAGTATTAACAGTGTTATAGTGGTCATTGAATTCTGAATGAGCGCGCACTCACTGGAAAAAGTTAAAACAAGTCATACGTTAACTCATGTATTGGTAGTTGTCCCCTTCTGGGCGATGTCCATGGGTGAAAGAGAATCTCCTGCACCGGGTGTGACCTCAAGGGATAAATTAAACCCTCAGTTTAATTTTTAGCTGGTTATGTGAATTTACTGCAGGGAGCGTGGTGGACCATGGAGGTACTGTGAGGGGAATGGCAAAAGCGAGTGAGGACTCCTGGCCTAAAATGGTTATGTTCCTGCACACCCACTGCGGCCGTGACAAACCCAAGCTGTGATACGAGCACCTATGATGAGTCAAGGATGTGTACATGTAGAGCAACTGTGCCCAGATATTGATGTTATCTAATCAAAATGTCTCTATTTTTCTGGAAGACAAATTTGTCTGCAAATATTATAATATTCCAAATTTCCTTCTAGCCAAACTTAGTGACAAACCTTGATCAAATATATTGAAATCAGCTGAATTACAGTGATCTCTATCATGCAAAATTCATCTGAACCATCCTCTGGTTCTTTTCAGAATAATATCACTGCACAAACTGGGGTGTTAAATTTAACATCCGCGGTGTTATCAGAAGACTACACAAACACTTTTCTCTGGTGTTAAAATTTTGGTGTTATTTGGTGTTACTTGTAACACCTTCTAGTGCACTGTAACACTGGTCTGCACAGTAACATCATCAGTGTTAAAGTATCACCCTATGGTGTGGTCATCTGATAACACCCAAAAGTGGTGATTTTAACACCCGAGTTTTTATATTCACAAAAGAGATATTTTTGCATGGTGCCACCAAAACCTATTACCTTTATCTTTTGTTTTCCCAAAGGATAACATCCTCTGTATAGATAGCATTGAACAATGAAGGGCAAGATTAGGCCTATTTGATTTTTTTTTCATTTATATATATTAAATATAATAATCTATATATGTTATATGTTTTCATTTGTCACATTTGTCACACATATACATATACATATATATTAAATAAAGTCACACATAGCACATGCAACGGCAATAGCATGCACGATGCTATTACCATTTTCCTTTTTAGTTTCAACAGTGCGAGGAATCTTAGGTGAATCAATAAATCATAGTTACAGGTACATATTCAGGACAGGAATTGGATAAGCATGCTTTGTACAACGCACTTATTTAATCAACTCTTGAAGTTAATCTCTTTGAGTTCACAGTCTTAAAAAGTGACCAATTTCATACGCTATCTTCTCTAAAATTGAGCTGTCTACAGCACTGGAAAATATGTCTCTTCGTGAAGATGATAAGCAGCTGTTATGATTTTTATGTAAATATATCAAGTTGTTTATGATGTATGAAGTTAGAAAAAGAGCAGTTTGCAATGCAGTAATGGCACCATTTAGAAGTACGTTGAGGCTCAATGTTTAAAATATGATTTTTCTGTTTCATTAAGACTGTGCAGATATTGTCTGTCTTTGATCACAGGCACAATTGGCCAATGACCAATGTATTCAATTTACGAAAGATTTCAATCCTGAAGATGATAAATGTCTCTTTACTGAGGCAAGAGCTGCATTGTATATAAAGAAATGTACCCTTGACGCTTTTAGACCCTTGTCTATGCGTGATCATGTAGATGCCGATTTGCATTCTTACCGGGAGTTGATGTAAGGCTTATAGGCCTATATAGTTGATAGTAGTTAACCTGTTTTGGTTTCGCAGCTGAGCCGCATGATCAGCCACACCAAAGGCCAAACTATAAATACATAGGTACACCCTAAATTTTCCCACGTGACAGAATCCTGTTCCTTTCCCAGTTCTTTGACATGTTTTCCAATACTGTCAAAATGTCTTTTTTTGTGCAGTCTTGGAACTTTTTATCCAGTAATGTCTTACATTACTCATTTTCATGAAAAACGGATGTATTGGTTTTGCCAAAGGGCTATATTTTTCCCACGAAGGTCAGCCAAATAATATTGTTTTTCATAGATCAAGTGCTCAGTGCATGCTGGCTGACAAGCATAGGCAGTGACCGTATGCATTAAACCCTACATGTATCTCAGATTGAGTGGAAAAGTCGCACTTGCTTATGCCGACTCTCCATCGGTGCATGCCAGTTTCAGGCATGGAACACCGGAGAAATCAACGGGGATGGGGCAGATTCCAAGAACGAATTACCCTTTCCCCCTGACCTTGTAGGGGTGATAGTCCAGAAAATCTGGCTCTTGAATTGAATAATCAGTTATCATATCTTTCAAATAACTAAAGGATGTACATATATGGAAAAAACAGCTGACCAACATCCCAAAGTGCTTTAAACATTGACAAGATTACAATTCGTGCATCATGTTTCCTCTTCATCTCGTTTGTGCAACTTCACCATGCAGCTTCAAGTTTAATGTTTAACACTTAAACAATTATGTAACCCGTACATTTAATTGTTTCTTGCAAAGCTTTAATGAGCAGCCCTGAAGTTAGTCCAACTAAAATCAGAAGAAAAGCTCATTGTTACACTTTACATATGAATAAAAATCAAGAAGTACAGCTCGTCACTGTCGTGCATGTTATATGTTGTGAGTATTAGAAATAGTCCCAACAAGTCAAAATTTAGGAACTGAACTTTGTTTGATTTACTCAGCCGAGGAGCTATTATTCTCCACAATTGTATGTATGTTCGGTGATGATGATTACCAAAGGCTGATTTCTGTCCCATACATCTCCAATGAAAATATGGCAGCCTTTTTGGGGAGACGTTATAACCAATGCCTTGCAGGGATGCAGAACAGATCCCAATATTATACCAGAGTCTTTTGTAATCGTGGAAGATGTACACTTGTAATGATGATGCCTTAAACACAAGAGCCTCTCACGTGGGGAACAGGAGTAAAGGCTTGGTGAGGAATTTGCCAATTCCGTGCATCCGCTCTTGTACAGAAAAAGTCCACCAGAAACCAACTTCGCCGAGAGAGTTGATGGCAAGATACCTTGCTGTGTATCCCCACGTGCTCACTTAACTTCACCATGAACAATTATCCTTTCTATGACCCAAACAGTCCTCAACCTCTGAATTTCAATATGATTTTACATAGTGTACACCCCATCCGCTCCGAGCGGAACAAAAGACGGCGTATTTTTGGCACTCACCGCATACCACGCGCGAAATGGGACAGAAGGATACCCCTCCCTCACAAGTCCAATCCCTATACCAGTCCGGGAAATGCGCGAATTAGGAAACGTTTCCCAATTCGGAAACCAAATTAGGAAACTTCCGGTGTTTGCAAGATAATGTGCTTTTCTACAAGGAAACCGGAATTGCAACCCAGCGGCGCAACCAGTATTTGTGGTTTGGGGGGCGACCAAACTCGATTGGGGGTGGGGGGCTGGAATTTCAAATGAGGATGATTTTCTCAATGCTATTAATTAATTTGTCTATTAACAGACATTCAATTACCGAAACCACACGTAGGCCTAAAGTGAAATTATGGGGAAAAAGTGGAATTATGGCATGAGTTGAAATGTAACAGCGTGTTAAAAATAAATGTATGACGAAATAAAGTTGTGTGAAAGGCAAATCGTAATGTCAGGATTGAAGTGTTTTATTTCCAGTAATTTTTCTTGTATCAATTCTCTCAAGAAAAGAATTGCAGCCTATTTTCTTACTGTAAACTTTTTCTCACTAATTTTAAAGCACAATTAAAACAAAATTATATTAAATTTTTGGACATTGAAATGTTCTTAAAATGTGACTTAAAAACAAATCTGTTTGAAGCAAAACACATCTTTAGTAATAAAATGAAAATACTATTACACAGAGGTACGGTGAACATCAAACCAAAATGACAGAAGTAATCAGATTCGTAACAAAATGAAATCAAAAAATTTATGAACAGGCTAAATAGAATACTAAACTTTGGCGACATATTGTCGCAAAAAACTTACATCTTAAAACAACTCAACAGGGTCACTTCAATTTACGCACTCAGTCTCAGTTTTTACAAAATCCAAATATGGCCTCGGTTATCCAAGTGGGGTTTTATTCCACACATGATCTCCTGTGCATACTTGGTTGTCCCAACCTCCAAAAGATAGGCAGCTGTCAATTTCGGTCCTCCGCCTTTCACCAGGTCATGCATCGTGCACCATTTCGCCCACGTATATGCAGAATTCGTTTTCCGACCAATGCACGGGACAGGATATTGCTAGTATTTCGGGAGACATGCCCAATGGTGCTGCCTGCCAGTTTTGATGGACAATGTACTTGGATGGTCCAGATTTGCTCGTCTATATTTCTTGGAGGGGAGGAGCCGTGACCAGACAACCCCAGTCATCAAACTGGCTGGACTTGTGGCTGCATTTCATGCCAAATCTAAGGCCTTCGAGGAGCATGTTACGATATGCGTGGTAGCTATTCCAAAGGGAAGAAAAACAGGGAGCGATGAGCAAAGTTGTGGTACGTTTTATTTTGATCTTAGCCACGTACATGACGTATACGAAAATCGCGGCATGATCAACAGTACCTGTTGATCCTGGAAACAAACACAATAGAGCCTGGAAGTAAAAGGTCACGCAGCGAGCTTCCGGAACCCTTGCGCGATCTGCCAATGGGGATTTTACATTGGGCCGTCCTGTCACGTTCGATAATTTTTGGAAAAATAATTCCTCACTGAAACCACCCCATGTAACACTCATGTTGGAATTTTACCTTTATCTTCCTCAAGTAATATTTGGAAAAGTCACCTGGAGATGAGTTAAAAAACTCCTCATACACCCTCCGCCTCAACACCACTCAAGGCCCAGTCACCCTCGTCAGTCACCCCCAACAATGACAGCCACACCAGAGGCAAAAGACAAGTTCTACGAGAATCTCGCAACAACTGTCAGGATCATTCCCAACTCTGAACAAATCATACTCCTTGGAGAATTCAATGCCAGAGTGGGTGCTGACCATGACTCTTGGCCCTCCTGTCTTGGACCATTTGGCGTGGGCAGACTGAACGACAACAGACAGCGGCTGCTCGAGTTCTGCACATATCACGATCTGTGCATCACAGACTCGTTCTTCAAGACCAGGCCCCAACACAAGGTTTCCTGGAAACATCCATGCTCAAAGCACTGGCACCAGTTGGACTATCCTGACCAGGCGCACCTCACTGAAGAACGTGCTAATCACTCGTTCATTCCAGAGTGCAGATTGCGGCACAGACCATTCATTGGTGTGTTGCAACGTCAAGCTGCAGCTGAAGAAATTCCATCGTGCTAGACAGCCTGGAAAAGCACGGATTGACACCAGCAAGATGGCCCAACCAGAACTTGTTGAGCAGTTTGCCTCCACTTTTGAGAAGGAACTTGGTGTACCACAAGAAGGAGAATCTGCAAAGCAGAAGTGGGAAGAGCTGCAAAACACCGTCCACCACACAGCCTTGGCTACCTTTGGGAGGAAGACCTCGAAGTCACGGGACTGGTTTGATGCCAAGTTGACCGAGATGACCCACTCATTGAAACCAAGCGTTCAGCACTTGCTGAGTACAAGAACTACCCAAACGAGAAGAATATACAGAGTCTCAGTGTTGCAAGAAGCAAAGTTCAGAAGACTGCTCGGCGATGTGCCAATGAATACTGGACTCAGCTCAGCCAAGACATTCAAACCGCTGCCATAACAGGGGACATCCGTGGTATGTACAATGGCATTAAGAAAGCACTTGGTCCGGCTCAGAGCAAGACGGCCCCCTCAAATCATCCACTGGGGAGATGATCACAGAAAAGAACAAGCAGATGGAGAGATGGGCGGAACACTACTATGACCTCTACCCCAGACAGGACACCGTGATACCGTCAGCCCTTGATGCCTTTGACTGCCTGCCATCTGTGGACGAACTTGACGCCGAGCCAATCATCTCCCTCCTTAGCGTTGTTGGCAAAGTCTACGCACGAGTTATTCTCGCTCGTCTACAGAGGCTTTCCTAACGTGTTTACCCCAGTCCCAGCGATCAACAGTAGACATGATATTTTCCATCCGCCAACTCCAGGAGAAATGTAGAGAACCTAACATGCCCTTGTACGTCGCCTTCATCGACCTCACCTAAGCGTTCGATCTGGTCAGCAGAGAGGGCCTAATTTTCAAGATTCTGCCAAAGATAGGATGCCCACCACCAAAGTTGCAAAGCCTCATCGACACCAACATGCAGGGGATAGTGCAGCACCACGGCAACGTCTCAGAGCCATTCAACATACGCAGCAGAGTGAAACCAGGGTTGTGTACTTGGCACCAACCCTCTTTGGGATTTTCTTTGCTATGCTCCTGAGGCATGCCTTCAGTACAGCAACAGAGGGAATCTACCTGCACACAAGATTTGACGGCAGACTTTTCAACCTCGCCCTCCTGAAAGCCAGAACTAAAGTACTCAATGCTCTAATCAGAGACATGCTGTTTGCAGACGATGCTGCAGTCGCAACCCACACAGCAGGAGCTTCAGACCCTGATGGACTGCTTCTCCCAGGCATGCACGGACTCCGGGCTTACCATCAGCCTGAAGAAGACAAACGTCTTGGCGCCTGCCTCATTAGCACACTACTCTATGAGACTGAGACGTGGACAACATAGCCTACGCCCGGCAGGAAAAGAGACTGAACTCCTTCCACCTGCGCTGCATTCGCCACATCCTGGACGTATCCTGGCTGGACAAAGTGCCCAACACACAAGTTTTGTCCCGCGCCGGCCTTCCCTCTATGTTAACTCTACTTAGGCAGCGCAGGCTGCGCTGGCTAGGCCACGTTCACCGTATGGAGGATGGCAGAACCCCCAAAGACGTCCTCTACGGTGAACTGGCGACGGAGACGTTGGCCACCCACAACTGCGCTTTAGAGATGTCTGCAAGAGAGAAACGAAGGCCCTGGAGATTAACACAGAGCGGAGTGGGAGGACCTTGCAACGGACCGCTCCAAATAGAGAGGCACCTTGACCAGACAACTCAAGGCGGGTGAAAAGAGACTGACTGCTGTAGCAGATGAAAAAAGGACCCGCAGGAAGAACTGCCACAGACTCAGCAGCACGGAGACCACCCACAAGTGCGACCTGTGCGACAGGGTCTGCCATTCGCGCATCGGCCTGTTTAGCCACAGGTGGTGCTGTTCCAGCAGCTTAGACGTTTAGGATTCTCTTCCATGGTCATCATAGACCGACGGAGGCCGACATGTTACGGGGGTTAGCCACGAATTTTTTTTATTCGCCTTTCCCCGAAGATACCCCCAAAATAGTAGTAAAAGTATGCGCTTAGCTCTTAGTATAGCCGCCCGCCTCTATCCAAAACAGGGCCGCAATTTGGGGTTTGTGAAAGAAACACCCCGAACTGGAAACTACCAGTCCCAAATTCGGGATTTATAGAAATATTTCTATGATGCCTCCTGATTATGGCCTGTCTTATTGTAAAAAAATCCCGTGGGATCACAAAATATTCATGAGCTCGCGGGCAGAAATACAACGATTCGGTGGAATGCACCCAGTAACGCTTACATTCGCGCCATCGGACATCCGGGAATTCTGTACATTATTGAGTGGCACAAACGGTAAATTTGCCCCTTTAACGTGTTTTAAAAGTCCATAGTGATGTCACACCGACCGCGAGAATGGTCACAAGTTCGGACTTTTTAAATGAAATGCACAGATAACATTTTGATTTTCGTAGACAGAAATTTAGGCAAGTAAATGAAAATCACATTTCAGCAATTTTTTGGCGCCAACGTGTAAAATTTCGCACCGGCGAGTTTGAATTTTACGTTTCCGAATTAGGAAACGTTTCCCAATTAGAAAACGGGGATTTCCAAATTGGGAAACGTTTCCTAATTCGAGCATTTCCCGGACTGATACACACTCCATACTATTAATTGTCACTTAACACATCCCCCCGTACCTGAGATAACAGTATAACAATGAACAACGCAAAGGCAGGGGGGTTCTCACTGTTCCTTAGTTTGCTTCATATGACCGCATACGCGCGTTTATAAAAGAGATCAGTGGCGCGTTTGACGCGCGCGGAGCACAGTGAGTACACGGTACCTTAATGTATGGTCTTTGCGTACACGCAGAACGCATGCAATAACTTGGAAAACTTACAACTATGTGGCTTTTTTTGCCGCTTGGGGGTACACTTCAACTCGGGCGGATAGAGATCACCAGTTTTGAATACATCACATGCATGCACTATAGACACTCCTCAGAAATTCTTTGAACAGCATTCGCTTGTTATATTTCAGATCAGAATGCATACATATAACATTTCAATCGGACATCTCTCTGTAGTTTACACTTCCTAATTTTGAAAATATAAGATGCCAGGTTTGCATATAATTATTTCATCTTGCGTGATAAAATGAGATCATATTACCATAGGGTAGTCTTATGAATAATTTTATCAAAATAATTTTAGCATTGGCTAGGGTAAGTGTACGTTTCATTGTTGCAAAGTTATTAATATTGTTTTCCTAGTTTCCCTGGACTCCATTTTGAAGGATATTTTGATTGTTATTCCTTAAGTTTATCATCGCTTGTGAAAATTTCCTGCAAACTTTACTTGAAAACTCCTAAGTTTATACATGCAGTATTATAAAGTCCAATTAGTACTTTAAGACGAATGTTTCCATTTCTTGGGAAGGAAGTTTCGATATTATTTTGACGGTGCTTGATGGCATTTGTTGTGATATGTAATAACAGACGCTCGATTTGCAGAAGCTTATTAGGCTCTTGGGCTACCTGGCTGTCGTGGGCAGGAGTTCATCAAATAAACCAAAAACTACAGTGGCACCGGACTCTACTCTCCAAGCTTCCCAACTTTGTGGTCCAACACACTTCAGCATTCACTTTAAATTTGGTGATTTACTTTTCTTGTATTTTCTTCAGAGATTAGAAGCTATATGTTAATAATGAACATCGATATAGTGACTCTAGTGTAAAAGGTCCTACGTGGAATTGTGGCATTCACTTCAGCAATTGATATGTGGTCACTGCAGTACTGCCTTACTGTGCCAACAGGCTGTTAACAAGTTTTTCAGATGAGAGTGACCAACTGGAAGGACTTTCTAATGTTTTTACGGAGTAGGGTTGATTTATTTGGTCGGTTTTCAGAGCACAGGCCATAGCAATCTTTCCTTTTTCTTGTCTAAGTGAAAGGCTAGTTCTGAAGCCAGGGAAAAAGACACTCTACCCCAGATTATTAAGTCAATGAATCAGAAAGCGAATATTCAGATTAAGCCTTGTTTCATTATTAACTGATTATTTACATTCGTTTCAAGGCTTCGAGTCAACCGGTATCTTTCATAGGACATAACCTTCATAGGAAAATTTGTAGCAATAATGAGTGTCTGACAGGTACATGCTTGCAAAGTTTGACCAAATTTAGGCATTTCAGGGCCCAGTTTCATAAATCATCTAAAGAGAAATTGCTCCTACACAAAATTTTGCTGAGCCAATATTGCCAGAAAACCAGTCTGGGTGATAAAAACTGTGTGGTGTTCTAACTGATGACCCTCTTTATTGACAAGCAATTACAAATATTTTCTTTGTTTAAAGAAACATTTCCCTCCTTTTATGAGGGGCTCTATGAAATGGGCCCCAGGCCAAAACCCGTGGGCATGCTGGGCATATGCGTGGATGCATCCTCGTTTGCTGTTCCTCACAGTTTAGATCCATAGTTGCCACGGCCACAGTGGGCATGCAGGAACCTAATGATCTTGGGCCAGTAATCCTCCGTGGCCTTGGCTGTACCCACCACCGTACCTCCTTGGTTGAGAGGACATCCTGCAATGCACATCATCAACCATGGGTTCAGAACTGACAAAATTCAAGAAAGGTCGTTGGTTTGCTTCTGCGGTGAAGGTGACTTATGTCAGGTCAAAAGGTCAGCAAACAGCTCCCATCTTAAATGCCTTCTCCCTTTCTTGGTATTCTTGAACAAGCAAACTAAACAGTGGGGCATGATCTCACATCCCTCTGTCACTGGAACATGGGCAGCATACTGTACGTATCAAGCATGGCCACTGAGTGTGGCCAAACAAAGTGGTTGCAGACTACTCCTGCTGACATAAACTGGATGGGTGTTATTTTTTATTCAGTGAGTCCCCAAAGCAGAACTTGAAAAGGTTCAACTTTCATTGAAACATGAAATTGAAGGGTTGGAGGGATAAATGTGTTAGAGAATGAGGTTAAGTTGTTTGAGTTCATCAGCCAGGCTATTCCCCTCGACACTACAGATGGTTATAATTTTCTTCAAGACGTTTAGATGGCTCACAGCTGGACGCTTTGCTGTCGCATTTCAAGTTGGCACACATCCACAATGAAACTCACGGAAAATTGTGCATCGTTATTCATTATATTGACATTTTATAATTGTCCCAGAAATTGTCAAAAAAGTACTCCTTTTACTGCCCTGAAAATAAACCCTGAGGATTGTTTCAAGTCAAAGATGTTTACCCAAATTGATCTTATCCAACAAGACATTTTTCAAGACTCCTTCTTGCACACCACTGGCATGTCAAAATGGTGATTATGATATGAGCTTCCTTACAGATTTCTCAGCCCGTAACAGTACCTGCAGCGGTAACAGTTCCCAAAGTCACCAGATTTTCACGGACTGCTGAAAAAGGATGTTTCCAAGGGCAATTCCACTATTCCTACTTAATCTGTTGAAAACACTATGAAAATGTCAGTTCCTATTTATTCCGAGGCAAAATAGTACATTAACAATTTCCAAGGGATCAGGATGTTCACAGTGAAAATTTGTGGGTATATAAAAGAAGTGCTTTACTTATAAATGGTGAATAGGCCACTGTGCTGGCAGGAATGTATGGGACGTCCATCAGGTGGCCAGTGTTTGGGTAGCTCAGCAGCTGATAATTGTGGCAGCCGTGTCTCGCTAGTCTGTGCATGGCCTCCTGTGCATAGTGGCAGCTGTCCCACACTGCATCATCTTCTCCACAGATGAAAAGGAAATGGCAATTGGGAGCATTTTCAAGCTGTTGTGAAATGAATGAAACCGAAAAGACTTATCAAAAAGAGACTAAAGTATTTGAATGTTGGAAGAGAAAGCTCCTTTTATCAAGGCACAGGTTGGGAATGGATCTTTCAAATACATTGAAATGAACAATTAGTACAATGTGTACCTTTTTTTTTTTCCAAAATGTGGTTATCAGTCCCCCCCCCGCAGAACAAGAATTGAATAAAATGCTACACACACACATCATCCTTTTTGCATGTTATAAGTGCTGCATCCAAAATTGTCCAAAATTCTCCTGGCATAAGTGGAGGATGTGGACGCATCGAGGATGTATGGTAAAAATGTGCAGTTGATCTTGAAGGATCCACGTCGTGTCAAGTATCGGGCCTTGCCATGTGTTGTTAATACTTAGTTCCACACAAAAAATAGGCCACAAATATATTTGAAATTATAAGCACTGCCCAATGATCTCACTCCTCCCCAAACTGAAGTGCACCCCCAATCGGCAAAAAGAAAGACAGGTGGTTACAAGCAGGTTCTTGCAAAATAGGGTTTTGTGTCACTGAGCTGCGAATAATCAGTTTCCTAAATTCTAGAGGTCCTTGAAAGTTGAACGAAAACAAATGTAACAGAGGGTGAAATCTCCTGATAGCTTTAAATACTTAAAGAACAGAAAGGTAATTCTATAAATTAGGGGTCCGATTCTTTTGGTGTCCCTGTCACACCTGACATATGATTTGTAAGTTTAGAACAAATTCTCCAATTTCCAAGAGTGATGAATTAATGCCAATTACCTGCCAAACAACTAAAAATACTTTGAAATCAATTTCAATGATATGTCTACGTCAAATTACACCATTCAGATGTAACATGGGACACAAAAATGTCACACTTTTGGACCCTACATTTGTGACCCACCATCCCCAAACCAGGCTGAAGTAGGTAACTTCATAACCCTAAAATAGTGGAACTTCCACTGTTCAGATTTGCGTGGGAGTTTTACAGCTATCACTTCCCGTAAGAAGCTCACTGCAGACAGAATTTCGATTTAACATGGATCACTTTAAAGTGTTAAAAAACTGAAGGAGAGGAATTGTCCAACATCACAAAAACCAACTTCAGCCTGGTTTTTGGATGGTCGCTCACATTTATAGAATGACCCAGAAGCATAGTGTTCACAGTTGAAGTTTTCAGAAGACAAGTGAACGTACATGTACATGTGTGTTTATCAAGTCAAGAACACGGTAAATCTGCTATGTACAACAATCTCATATTGTTTGTAGGGTATCTTATATACTGTGCAAACACTAATTATGGAAGAGATACAGATAAAGTCCAGCTCTTTTCTAATTTGATATCACTCTATCTGTGGTCGCACTTTGCATGTTGTTGTTCGTTTTGTTCAAATTTTTGATACTGACTGTCATAAACTGAACTGACATAAGGACAGTCTTTCTCCTATTTAGTGCAGCAAAAGAAGTATAAATCAGAATGGATTTCCTTGTCGATAATAACTCTTTGTTTCTAGTCATTTTGATTTGTGCACCATGTTTATCGGATTGATAACACCCCTCCAAATAGACCTGACCCAAATCAGAGCACTGATTCTTACTCACAGTCATCACAGTCCCCCATATGCATTTTACAGTGTCAGCTTTAAGTCCTTTCCCTTCACCTGTTGGCTCACCATTAAGTCACATGTCATGCTCATCACTTTCTCCTAATGGTCTGACTGTCATAAACTGAACTGACATAAGGACAGTCTTTCCCCTATTTCAGCAGATTCCGGTACAGTGCATGTTTAATGTTGCCTTACCTTGAATACGGAATCATCATTTTCTTTGACATCATAGATACCTTTGTAGGAATCAAACGTTTCTTTGGCACCGTCTATTTTCTCTGAGGGTTCAATTCCAGCACTGTCAAACCTGGTATATTAAAAAAAATCACAGTAAATTGTTGTTGTCGTTTGAAAAATGTGACCCATTCTGTGAAAATGAGCCACAAGGCCATTTATTTCAGTAATTTTGTTTCAGTGTGCATAAGAAAGAGCAAGCAAAGCTCTTTGTTTTAATGTGCCACTCGTTTTGGTATCCTGATGAAAAAGGGCATAGCTGTGGGTGAAAATGTCGAGGGACGTACATAGCACAAGACTCTTCAAAAGAACCCAAACTCAAAAGTGGCTCCGGTGACTTGGGACTAACAGTTTTCACAAATATGACAGTAACTGTTGAAATCTGTAAAGGGAATCTTCAGAAAACTTTGTATGCCCTTGCCCTATGCCTTGCCTGAACACTGACAATGTCACTTCCATACTCTCCAACTAAACCTTTGTGCTTACTCAACGAATGGCAGCGGCTGTCCTTTCAGGGTCATGGGGAATATATTTTGAACGTGGCAACCGCTGATGCTGACCACCGCCTTCACCTGGTGGCATTGAAAAGAGAAGACAACAAACATTGCTATCTGTCCTGAGGACTTTTAACAGTGCAAGGAAAATGGCAAACTGGATTTACATGTAGCTAGTGCCGAATGAAAGGCATGTGATCTTTGATATGGTTGGGGACACATGTGCATTGTTGTGTTATGTTTGTCTTATGCATTGATGAGTGCTAGTGTGGCAGAGCCAGAAATGACTGTTATTAAATATACGTTTTTACATAGAAGTAGCGCCCCTCTAAAAACGTTTAGCTTTAGTTCTTGATTTTTTTAATAGTGTGCCCCCCTGTTTATTTTTTAAGCCCCAGCTCTTCCCTATAAAATGTAGCCACATGGTCTGGCCACACTCAGTGTAGCAGATCAGCAGAGATCAACTTCACATGTATTGTTCCTCCTAACTGGAGTGTGGTTTTCTGCTTAAAGCTCTAGTCTGCTAGAAGTCAGTGGCGAGTTCTAAACTTTTTCTACCTATGTACAAAGTTAATTTTTCTCTCTTTTCTGAATGTTATCCAGATTCCAAACATCTTTTGCCAAGTTTTGTCCATCTTTTTCTAAGAATTAGCTTCCTGAATCATTGAAGTTTTCCTTGGGTGTTCATGAATATCTCTGTCAAGCTTCTTTGCCTAGAAAACACACTCTAAGCTTATATCATATTTTAGATCTCTTTTTAGATTTTCCCATAGTACTTTTTTGGTCAAAGTATATCAGTGATGTGTGTTTTCATCCATTTGCCTCAGAACATGCCTTCTTTGTCTTCTCTTCCTCAGTTGCTTGTTTATTTGAACATGCAATGGGATTTAAATACTTAATGACCTCATAGGCCTGTGCACACTTTTAGTTGCTCTCCCTTCCAGGACCACATGTGAATGTAGTCCATGCACAAGAGATTTCGTTGTTTTTACATGTCTGTTCTTTACTTCTCTCGTTTGTTACAGATTGAAGTCTAGGTGTAAGTTCATAAGGTCTATTTAACACACTGTGTTTGGTTTTAGTCCCTTTAAATTTTTTAGTCTTTTTGTATTAAGTTTTTTTAGTTTTTTAGTCCTTTCTGTATTTTTTTTCCATTTTTCTTAGCACTTTTTAATTAATAAATTTTTTTGTCCTTTTTTGAAGTCAAATATTGGTGTCTTAGCCCTATTAATTCAGTTTCCAGCGACTTTTCCCTCAAAGATTCTTAGTTTAGTTAGATTTTTTTACAGATACAGATAGGGCAAGGAGGGTATTTCACATCACATATGAGCTTTCAAAATGTATGTATTTATGCAGGGGAATAAATATATTCTTTATAGTTTATTTACAAATATAGGTACTGTATGTTGAAACCTGGCTTTACTTGGTGCTGGTGGTGGATAATTAACGACCCTTAATTGTCTTTGACTCAGCCGAGTTATTATCGGAGAGGTCCCTAGCTGATTGAATCAAGCTTATTTAAAACCAGCCGAGCATATATTCCCTTCATTAATCATATTTGTAACCGATATTGGAATTACCTTTTCAGGAAAATGTGAGACAGTTGCCAGGGCATTTTGCCCCCCTGTAGATATACCGACCATTCCAATACCTTCTGGCCTTACGAAGGGCTGGTCAGCCATCCAATCGACAGCTTCCTAGGGAGAGACCGTAGGTCAGACATTAAGACATGATTTAGAAACATTTAAACAACTTCAGGTACATATTACCAGAAGCAACACATTTGTCACACTTCCGTTATACTCCCTTCAGAATTCAGCCTTTTGATAATAGGGACCATAAGAAATGGTGTGGATATGGGATGCATTTAGCTTGGAAAAAATGGGTGGTGATACATTGCTTTTTGTGCAATCATTTAAACGTACATATATGTGTGCCTTAATGTTCAAGTTGATGTGTAATGATCATTGGTTACAATGTGTGGAATAAAACTGACCATGCAAAATCAATACTTGGCTACCAAGTTTTGCAGAACCGTATATAAATCCCGTAATCATACGGGTACCATATTATGATGGTCCCCATCCGTCTTGAGCAAAAGCACCCACTCATCAGTTGGAAAGAGCCACGTTGGTGGAGAGTCTTCATTTTGTTGGTAGCGACACGACCATACCACTTGCATTTTCGTAGTCGTTAGTGAACCAGCGAAGTGCAATTCCCACCAAAGGAGCCTCTATTGCTAGGAAATTGTGCCCTCTCTTGTTCGTGCTTGGGGCTCATAGCCTCAGTCTTCGCAAAAACAACATGGGCTAGAGTAATTCAGGGAAGTTTCACAATCATCATCCCCATCCATGCATACTGTACACAAACTGTTTAACCCCATATTTGACCTAGAGAATACCATTAAAACTTATGATCTGTACCCAGGAAATGTAAATGAAGAAATGCAGAAAGCATCACACCAGTGAATGTACACATACATGTAAATACAGGCTCCTACGGTATGGCCTAGGCCTGCTCCATGTGTTTATTTTTCATCTGAATGTGCACAATCCTACGGTGCATGGTTACATGTATCATGCCCACAGCAATGGTAAAATGTCCAAACAATCAAATTTCTTAGACAAATTTTTTTATAACTTTTATACTCCTTTTTAATTTTTTAGCACACTTTTGTGTTATGTCTATTAAAAAAAAGAGCTTTTGGAACATTTCAACTCGTCCAAAATTCTAACAGGGGTGTTGTCCGTATGACCTCATTTGTGGGAAGATACTCTAAGTTTAATTGATTTTCAGTTCAAACTGTGAACCCAAACATTGCAACCGTGAAATAATTCTGAGAGAGGGTTGCTGATTGCTTGTACATGTACTATTCAAAATATTCTATTCAAAATAAATCAACAAAGAAAAGTGAAATTTAGACTATCAATACATTTAATTATTCCAGCAGTTCTGTGCACAAATCAATGCAGTACTGAGGTTTTCTGCCCAATACAATAACACAGCTTTGTTCATCATAAGGAAATAGTCAACATCACAAAAACAAAAAACAAAAATACACTTTTGAAAATAAAAAAATATACATTGACAATATAAAGGTGTAATTAAGGAGATTTGCAAGGGTAACAAATTGCATTGCGTAAAGCCCTCTCTTTTCTTCACTGAGAGAGAACTTGTACAGGCACAGTAGACTCAAATCAAATCAGATTTTAATCAAACCAAAACACCAAATCCAAAGCTAACATTAATTTGCCTTTGAATTACCAGGCCATACCTTAAAATATTCCAGCTCCAGGTTCCACATGTGAGAGGGTAGGTCCCCATAGTTGAAGTAGGGCAGAGCATAGCTGGCCAGGCCGTGAGATGCAAGCATGGCCGCCCGAATCTCTATCAGCCCTCCCACGGATCCATGCATATCAATCACCCCAGGGAATGGGCCGGGGCCTTGTAAAAAACAAAAAGAACTCTACAGCTTGCAAGAATTTGATCTATACGTCTACCTGCCTTGTGCTCAAGACAAAACTCGGTAAAAAAAAAAGAAAAAAGAGAGACTTTGAGATCCTATGGGCAGTGCCAAACGTACTGCTCCTTTTGATGAGTTCTGAGCATGTGCATGTTGTTCTGAGCATGAGTGAACACTTCACAGTACGCACAATACTGCGAAAAAGGACCAGTATATCTGCTGCTACCAGCATCTCAAAGTCTCTCATTAATACTCTCCCTGCTTTCATGGATGTTTTCAAACACATTTGCTTTTGCACTTCTCATCCTTAGTGACATCTTTAGAGGCCTGTATGCATTGTGCTTGAAACCCCAACTCTTGTGAGGAATTCTACCCAGAAGCAATCCCACAGTTGCTTGAATTTTACCTTTGACAGTTTTGCACCAAGGTAAGTTCCCTGTCTGAAAATTAAATTGAGCGCATAAGACAGTTTGTGATGTTTACCTCCTGGTTACAAAAAAGCATTGAGTTTGTGCTGGCAGAGGTATGAGTAGAGCTCAGGAAATGAGTCAAGGTCCCACGTAACTTGAGTAATTATGAAATCGTCCCTAAAAATGTTTACTGAATAATCAGTGATAGATAGCCACATTTATTTTTGCCTATCACAACCACTGAATTTTTCTTTGTCTAATACCTGTAGGTTTAAATAATGATCCCCTCAAGCTGCCACTGTGGACCGGGATCTTCTCCACGTCCTTGCTCATGTACCACTTCTGAGCTGTCGCGGTAGCCTCCGGCTCAGCCGTTTGTAATGTCTCCATGTTGAGATGACCACAGTACAATGATAGGTTCACTACCATGGGATTTCTGATATCTTTGACTACGAAGCGATTGCCCAAACGCTGGCCCAATGAGGGCTGTATGCTCAAAAACAGCCCCATAGCTTCAGTCCCTGTTAAAAAAAAATTAAACAAAGCATGATGAGGTGGCGTATGGCTGGGCTGATAGGACAAACTATGATGCGCCCTGTGCTGCTGCTCCTGAATAGACCTCGGACGCAATTCAATTTGGGCATGTGCAGTTGGAACACTAACTGACAAATTATTGTGAATCTTTAGCTTTTGGAATGTATCAGAGAGTTTGGATGTTATTCAGCTTGATATCATATGGCAAAAGGATATATGCATAGATCTATTGATGGAATTTTCACCTCGTTCAGTAAATGTTATTTGTTTGCACCAGTTTCCGTCCAAATAAATACATGTAGATGACAAAAAGTGTACGACCCTTAACCTGTATAAATAAAGGAGCTTTGCAAGAAATCACTGACGGATGCTTCACATCACACGCATTCAAATTTAGTGAAAAACGTGTGATGAAAAAATGTATACATCTGAACACTGCCCGCCCTTTTAAGGAAGGAACCAACTACTTTTCCTGGCAGAATGATTTACCAAGCCAGGGGCAGTCTCCCCCCAAAGCAAAAGCTCTCACCAGTATAGGTCCCCCCCAGCGAAATCTGGTCGGGTAATGACACCACACCTCTATCATCAGCGATGTAATGGCCGTGGGCCTCATACTTTGCCAGACCAGTTTTGGTCTCTTGCTCCAAAACAGATCTGCCAAACCAAACAAACAAAACAGTCTAGTGCACGAAATGGGCAAACATGTGAATGTGCATTCCAGATCATTTCATCGGCTCGCAAATCTGAAGTATTAGATGACTTTTTTTCTTGGGAAAACCCAACAGTATAGATAGATGAACATTTTATAGTTTATGATGCATCATTAAAGAAAGCAATAGGCATGTTCTCTCTTTTGACAAGTCTCTCTCTGGGTGGCACAGAGCTTATATCTCATTCACTTCACTTTCAGTATGTTCAAGCAAAATTTAAGAATTAACATCTGACATTAAACATGTGAATGTTTTGTACAAAGACTATTTTTAAGAAATCACTATGAAGTTGGATATTCCAACAAAGTACTTAATAATGTAAGAGAACTTCATTGAAAAGCCTTTTTTAGGGCTATTGTTAAAACTCAAAATAGACAGAGGTCAGAACCACGCCTGTAAAGTAAAAGTGTAAAACAAAGCATACATAATTTTCAAGATTAAGTCCAACCTGGATTTTTTCCCCTTTTGACTTTAGAAACTGGAATAATTTCAACAATTCTTACATTTTTGCATTGACAGCCCAAGAACAAGATCCTATGCCAAAAAATAACTTTGCAGGCACACAGACGATTTCTTACCTAATAGTCACGCGGCTATTAGCCTCCAATCCAGTCGCTCTGATGGCGACTTTAGAGTCCAGCAAGGACGATGTAGGAGTGACTGTAAGGAGTTTGGGCATGCCAACTCTGGTGATAAAGGACCGAACAGCAGACATCTATTTGGAGGGGAAAAAAAAGAAAGAAAAAGAAAATGACAGACAAGATTTGTACAAGTCACAGAGGAGTACAAGAGTTTTATCTAGAATCTGCCAGCCCTTCGGTTTTCTAGGCAATGTTGCAACTGCCTGTCCATTCCTATCAATATCTGCGATAGTGATACCCCTTGGTGTTTTCTGAGTCTGTAACCTCATTATACCCAACACTTTGGATTCACTGGTGTTAAAGTTGCATGTATAAGAAAATGGGTGTTTGTGCAAAACTACCAAATTCATTTATGCCTGTCATGATGAGGACAGAGACATATGTGAGATATTGAGAATTTGAGTACTTGCTAGATTAAGATATAGGCATATATCTGTTTCCAATTTTAAAAAAGAGCCCCGTTAATGTTTTTCCTCAAGGGTAACACTGTTCTTGCCTGGGGGGACCTATTACAATTTTTCAAATTTATGCTATCCATTTGTATGAAAACAATAAAGGGAGTCCTCAGCCCTTGGCAATCTTTTCACAAGCACTGAGGAGTGGCTAGAAGGGAAAGGGATGGGCAGATATGCAAATCAATAGCTCTGTCTACCATAACACAGAAGAATGAGCTACAACAAAGCTCCATGGCCTGATAAGGTTATACTACTGTTGGGCACGACTGGCTGATCTTCACGATCATCCCATCGCTCTGCACTATAAGTCAATCCTGCAATCTCCAACTTTAAATTAACTTCTTTTTCTTTCGAACAATCTTTCAAAACCCTGAATTGCAAAGAAAAAACATTTACTGGCCGATGGTAGAATTCATGACAAATCGTGCAATAAGATCGACTGACCATGCATATCCACCCATCATGCCCATTGCAACACTAGTGCAGAACCAAGGGGAAGGCATGATGGGCCACTGCTCTCACTCAAAGCCTACAGTCATGACAGTATGCCCCCCCCATGTCTCCCCAAATGGCTCAGAAATTAAAGAAAATTATCTGTGCTGGCTAGTGCCTGCTTTGGTCAGTGTTTCTTAACAGTGACTGAACCCTGGAGTGCCCTGCCCCCCCCTCCAGGAAATGAGGGCCCAGCTAAAGTGCCCCTCTGCACAATGTACATTTTATGCCACTATGCTCCGGCTACATGTATTTAAACATGTATCTAGGCTAAGCATTAGTCGTGTTTGATTAGCTGAACAAAGATACGTACATAGTGCAGAGGGGCACTGACAGGCCCTCATTTTCTGGAGGAGGGGGGAGGACACTATGAGGTTGATTGCAGTTGAGAATCAATCACTGACAGAGGCGGAAAGTATTTACAAAGAACGGTATGCATTGAATGTCGCTTCGCTGCATACTGTGGTAACCAATCAGACTTGACAGTAGGCCTGGGTGGTGAAATTAGGGACCTGGCTACCTGGCCCGGGACTATACGGTCACATATGCTGTACTTCCAGAACAGTGAATCACACTCCGTGTGACTCATACTCTGGTAGTATACCTTGGCCTAGCTCTGTCTACTAAGTGGAGCGTTAGTATACCTCTTGTTCTATTTGGATCGGTCAATTCCGTCCAAAAAACAACAGCAATACCAACACCCGTCCAAAAACGAAAAAGAGGAATACTAACGCTCCACTTAGTACTACTAGTACTGAGTACTAGAGCTCGATCAAGGGCCAGGCATCAGCCTCCACGGCGTGTTAGGGAAAGAGTTCCATATACGGACGCCACTTGACACCCTGTGCACCGGTAGCCCCTACTGTGCAAGTAAACGACTTTTTTCCTCCTAAATTGAACTTTTCTGGACATGTTTTCGCTTTCTGACAGCAGTAATAAGTCACTAGGGAATAATTACTGGCGTCCGTATGCTATATGGAACTCGTTCCAACTTAGGTTTTCGTTGATCATGTTGATGAGTCATATGCACAGTCTCACATCAAAGGCAATAACGGATCGCGATTCGTCGAGGAATCGGACCGGACAGCTCTGGGTGACCACTAGGCGCTGCGCCGATGCTGGTGACCCGTCCGCGATGGCCTAGGTCGAGAAATTATTAGAGCGCCCTCACTTGGTCTGCTATTACGACGTGAAGTTACAACTTGCACATTACGTGTGTACGCGTGAATCACCATATGGTCCTTTTGTGAATATTTTGATCAACATGTTTTAATTTGAAGCATTTTTCCAGGGTGAATGGTCATTATTGGCATATTTAGGAGGGTCTTGATTGATGTAAGTACTGTTTGATCTGAATAAAAAATGTTAGCACGTATTAATAATAGATGGAAATGGGGGGGGGGTGGTAATTTTGGGGACCCTGTTCCTATAGAAGAGAGAGTTGTGAAGTGATTTCTATCTTTTGAATTCAGCTTGGTAGACGACTGTGATATCATGCTCAATAACTGTCGGTTTGGTGTTGTCAAGAAAAGGCAGTGTTTTGTGTTTTAACAGAAATAATGAGGGGAAACTTGAGTGTCTTTACACATGACACATGGTGGATTCAAATTTGCATGGCATGGCTACACGTAGTTTATCAGTACCAGTATAGAAAGTCGCATTTTCTCACAATTTCAAATTTGAAATTGCCAAAACAATAGGGTCAGTGCAATAAAGAGAGTGATGCCTTTGTTCTCTGGGGGGACTTACCCATTTTGCAAGATTAAAATGACAAAAAAATGGGGTCCCAAAATATACAATCCCCTGGAAATGATGTTTGAGTGACGTCCAGATACGATACTGTAGGCTTTTATACTAGGCCCAGTTAGTTAGTTCGACTGATGATGCCTGAATGACGCGATGAATGGTTTGGAATATCTAGTCGACCATTTGGGACCGTGCCGCGCTAGTCGTAGGCTGAGTAACTTGGACTGTACTAAGTACTATCGCCCTACCACGTCCAAATGTTAAAAAAGGTGATTTGTAGAGTCCGAGTTACTCAGACTAGCTCCAGGGCAAGGTACGTCGCACCACTGCACTGGTTATCAATAGCCAATTGTATTTATCATCATGGAGGGAAGTTGGGAACCAATCATATGAAAATTTTAGTACAAGACTTCGATGATCACGTAGGCCTACTTGTAACGTCCGTGACCGTCAGACCGTACAGTTGCTAGGTCCCTAATTTCGCCACCTACAGTATTGTCCAGTCAGATTGGTTTTCACAGTAAGTGGCGAAATAAGGGACCTAGCAACTAAGTGAGTACATACAGTTTGACAGTCGAGATCGGTACATTTAGGCCTGCATGGTCATTGAAATCTCACACTTTTATTTTCATGTCACCAACGCGGACGTTACACTGCAAGAATCGTGGCCAATAGTGATATAAGCAACAACAAGATTTTAAAAAATAGACAGACTGGTCTTGCTCGAGTGTAACTGAAATGCACATGCGCATTCTTCAAAAGCAGTTGACTACTGGTTGAAATATAGTCTGCGCCCAAACTTGCCCTATGCTTCCCGGACTTGCCGGATGAACCCTTTCTTATATCGTTCTGCCACATGGAGGCACGTATTTGGGACCAGCTGGCCACTCTTGCGGGGGTGGATCAAGGAATTTTTCCTGGGGGAGGGTCAGGCCAGAGAGTTTTGTTAATATCTGACCATGCCGGACTTGACTGCATAAATGCAAGAACTTCATTTTGCCCCACAGTGGTATATATCCAGAAGAAATGAGACCGAGGGGTACCCCCCCAACATGTCCTATCCCTATACACACTCTAGACTATTGTTATCTAACACATCCCCCCTAGAAAGGAATTCCTCAGATTCCAATCAAGCAATGACCAACACAAAGCAGGGGGGGTTCTCTCCATCTCATATCTTGCTTCATATGCAGTGGTATATCAGCCATCATAAAACAACGTCCTAAACAGTCTAATTTAGCAGGGAAATATGCATTCACTTTGAAAATACAATTTTCAGATCAGTCTCCTAGGATTTGCGCCAGGATGTCATGTCAAGTGATGCCCTTTTCTGGAAATCTGTCCTACTCAATTTCAGGAATAAATTGTCGATTAATCAATATAATCAATACTTGATATTACTTGGATACTTGAACGTTTTAATAATTGGCACAGTCCTAGTGGAGTTACAGAAGGAGCTTTCCATTTCCATTGCCTTCATCCATATTATGATTCACACTACACATTACTCCAAACTTTCTTTTGTTTCCAATTTGTGTAAGTTTATCAACTTATCATTTTTTCCATCCAGGTGCTTATCTCCTGGCATTAAAAACAGCACTGTGCATCATTCAGTATGAAAGCCAATATCTTGAGTGTCGTTTTCCTGGGCCTGCACGTCAGCATTATTGTACACGGCCAAGGGACACCTAACCAGGCTGGCCAGCAGCAACATCAACAGGCAGTACCAGTACAGGCTGGTCAGTCACAGGGCTCACAGGTGCACATGGGCCAACCGTCCGGCCAGCCTAATCCCCAGGTCCACCAGATGAACCAGGGAGGCAATCCGAACATCATAAAAGTTCACACCCAGGACAAAGGGTAAGGTCATGTCCGAATTGCTCAGCCGTGGCTTGAAATGACACATGACGAGCTGTGCAGCTGCAGCCACTGTCATAGACTCCTATGTAATTTCAAGCTGCAGCCCAGTAATTTCGGAGATGTCATAAGTCTGTCATGAGTCATAATCTCTGACTATGATCAGTTAGTTATTTCAGACATTTACATGTACAGTATGTCATTGCCGTTTAATTTAAAAACAATTGGAGGGATCTGCGTGTACCACAACTACATGTACCTTAGGCTCTATGGGCCCACTCACCTCGTGCAGACCTGTTCACATTCGTTTAGTGCAGAATGGCAGTCCTCATTGGTAAGTGCAACGATCTGTGCAGGCTTCCCAAGGGGCATTGGGTGCACGGTGGCAGTGGTGTTCCATTTAAATTGTCTCACGATGAAGGGGTACTTGTGTACTCAAGTTTCAATTCAAAAGCTCAAAAGTACAGTTGCTCAATAAGTTTTCACAGGTCTACACAAGTGTGTCGGTCACATGGACCCCAATCCTTTTTATGAACTGTCACTAACATTCATCTGTTATTGTTCAGCCGCTGTTAACAGAGAAGGTACTGGTAACAGTTTTTGTGATGAGAAAAGCATGTGTGTGTCATGAAAAATACTTCTGAAAAACTAGAACTCATGGATTACTCAACCAGTGAAATTTCGGGGGGGGGGTTGGAATTGAAAGAAAATGAACTGCGACTGGCATTTGTTTTGTTCATTTCTCGATGTCAAATTGGGGAGGTACGTGAACACTGGCTCGCTTGGGAAGAGGGGGCATACAAGGTGTGACCCCTCCCTCTCCCCCATCATAACGCCACTTGACTGAACTACAGTGCCGCCCAGTGCTTACATACAATTGCGATTGCTGTACTTCCCTTGTTGAATCACCAGCCACATCATGGAGCACCTGGACGGCGTGATCGACAAGCCCGAGAGCGAGATGACCAAGGAGGAGCTGCAGTTGCACTACTTCAAGCTGCACGACTACGACAGCAACAACATGCTGGACGGCACGGAGTTGATACAGGCCATCACCCACTACCAGGACAGCGACCGAAGCAGCAAGGTCATGGGGGAGGAGGAGCTCATGTCCCTGCTGGACCCCATCCTGCAAAACGAGGACCGCAATCGGGATGGGTACATCGATTACCCAGAATATGCCAAAAGTCAGAGGACTGCTTAAAAACATGCTACAGGCCAATGTGGTCAGAGTTCCAATTGTCTTCCTCCAGAATGGTGCTTGCAAGATTTTTCCTTTAACTTGTTTTTAGATTTTCTTGTCCTTGTACCCTTATAAGCAGTTCCTGGGCAACTAGGGATCATATTAGGAACAAACTATAATGTGTTTGTGTGAACACACCTGCATCAGTCTCCTGGGACACATTGCCTGATGTCCCACTAGATGCCTTACAGGAGCAATACTCTTGTGTCAACAGAAATCTCTCTTGGATTAATCAGTCACAGAACCTGTAGACAGTAGTGCATATCAGTTGCAACATATCTGCACTGCAGATATCAACATTGCTTTACTTTTTTCCCTTTTTTTGTGTTCCTACAGCAAGGGATACATAAAGTGCCTTAAGTAGATTTTTTTTCAATAAGGTGAGATAGATTTCTCTGAGTTTAGTTGGCAGTAAAATGTAACTATATCTCAGGTTTCAAATCTGACCTGGTTCTGCGCAACCCACTGATAGTGGTTAGATTAGCAGCCATACTGAGCCTCTACAATGTATTGCAGGCCAGTCAGGTATGTCCGCTGACATTTCAAATCCAACGAGGAATACTTTACGAACACTGGTAGCACTGAAATAAAGAAGTCGTATTTCATAGTGTGTTTTCAGTTGCCGTCAAGGAAATCAAATGAAGCAATGCCGGAGTAGTTATCAAAACTTTCCTTTGGTCACAGGAATCAAATTGTTTTGTTTCATTTTGGGTATTGGGATTTTTCTCTTGTAGAGATGGGCTTCCTTACACCATCAATTTGTTTTTTCTTTAAAAGTCTGGAGCCACTTACCTTATCAGGGCTCATCTTTATCCCATTATTATGTCTTCCACGGTGTCTTAAATTGGCATCCAGGATTTTCATGTGTGTTTTTATCTTTCTTTTTGATCACAAAATTCCGATTTGAATGCATTCCTTGTTAACTTAATACAATCATGTAGTAATGTAGCACTTGCAGGGAAATACCTATTTAAGTGCCTTGTATTGAGCGCCATATTTGAACTCGGTATTTTTTTCTGTCACTCTGTCTCCTCTTCGGTGTTTTTTCATTTTCCCTTGGAGTTTTAAGGTTCCCTTTTTTTCACTTTCAAAGTGATTGTCAGGTCGTAAATTCTTGCCATTATTGCTCATCCAGATTTCCTTTATGTAAATGCCACAAATGGTGCGACTACAGGCAAGGCAAAGCATAAATAATTTACTGAAGATTTATTTCAGGGTGATCACATGAAGTAATGTCATGTACCTGTAAGCCGGTACATAAGCTGCGTTGAACATAAGCGCGGCTTCAATCATGGATACACTCGACACCATACTGAACATCAGGGAAAGGATGACCTAATCCTGGAAAGTCTATAGTTAAACATTTTGAAATTTATATTTACTCCAAAATTTCAGATTGAACAATGAGTAAAATGGCGCTGTTATATCAAGAACAGCATAAGATGCGTGTCATTGATTGGCCAATCAGCAATTCACGTGATTGTCAGACTTCTATGCTGTTCAATGATTTTTAAAACTACTTAATTAAAAATCATAACAGATTTTTAGATTTTCTCTCCATTTCATTTGTCATGTGTCCATGCCTGCAGCCATGCACACGTGTAAATGGTGCTTCCATTATTGAGAAGCTGACGTCTTTGGATGATAGTGTTTACACCTTTTTCTTCGTTAAAATCGCAAAACGCCCCTCCGGCCCCTCGTGGAAAACGATGCTCACGAGATGTCTGCTAGTATTCGAGACGCGGGAGAGAACTGCTTGATATTTTAATCCTCATGGCGCAACACTTGCAGTGTTTTTCCAGATCGTGAGAGCCTCCTTTCCGGAAACATACCCGAAGGTGTTGCACCATGACAAACTCCCAAACAGGTTCATGTGTGTGAACTGTGCGTGTTGATCACACTGAAACCGTATTTGACCAGTGTTGTACATATGCACTGTAAAACGGAGTGGTCCAATTATTAATATTTATATATTGAAATAGCATTTCAAAATATCTTGTCATGATTAATTTGCGAGTAAAAAGTGTGCATGTTTATTTTCAAATTATGAAATGATTCACAACAGCAGACAGGGAGATACCGCGCTATACTGAAGCCAGCATAATATCAGTTCCCATGCGTATGTCAACTGGGCTAAAGCAAGAAACCCCATGCTCATTCCCTTTGATTTTTGGCTCCTCTGCCAAAGGCAACTATAGTCACCAGGATGCGTTGTGTTTCCCGAGGGCTCATTGGTGAGCCAGTTTGGTATTCCAACGACGCGTGCCCAGGCTAGTAGGCCTACGAAGCTATTCCAGGAACAGCTACGCGCGCGCGATAGTCTGTCCTATCAGCGCGGTCATACGCCACTTCGTGCGCGCCAGCTTTGTTCCCGAAAGACCTTGGCTTTTTGAAATATGAACTGGCTCATTCGGGATAACACTTCAGCGAGCGCGTGACCTATGCGCACTGACTGCAATGGCGGGCGCAGCCAGGCTCTTTAGGGGCGGGGGCAAGAGCTTTAGGGTAGTTGCTAAGTTGACCCCCCCTCCCTTGTTTACGTAACCAGGCTCCGCGGGGGGTCCCCACAGGGGACAGTTTGCCTGGTGCCCTTGTTATTATGCCGAACATTCCTTGCTGAGGTGCTTGGACAAGGTGGAAGGGAAAATTATCGATGCTCGTTTAAGTGTAAAAGTTCGCGAAAGGCTAACCAAATGCTGTACTGTGCCCTGAGTCTGAAATCGACGAAGAACTTCCTAGCAGTTCAGAGACGATAAGGGACCATTAAAATATAGCGGGAGAGGATATATCGTGCATGCTTGAACCAATGAACTGAACGTCTGGCTGATGGCAAAAACAAAGACAAACACATAACCTACATATGACAAAATGTAGATTTTACATCAGATCCCAGTTACTATTGCTTCCTTGCTTATCTTTTTTTGACTGAGCAATCATTCCCTATCTTGAGAGACCTCGTTCTCTTCTCATGCTGGGCACGTAGAGGGGGAAACGTTTCGTTATCTACCGCTGGATGCTCTGCGTCTGTCCCTTTGCGGTGTACGCCCAACTCGGAAGGCAAGCCCATTTGTGGGGCGGCCTCGAATATAAGACGTAATGAGATCAGTTCTCCCCTGGGTCTCTATGGGCACACATGCTCTTGTTCAGTCTTTTAAATCCGCGCTTGTCTGGAAGTTTAAATCGATGGGTCCAGCCGCCTCTTAATTGACAGCCAGATTCCCTCATCCTCCCCCGCTCATCAGCGCGTTGACTTGCTGCGCTCGTTCCTGTCCTAATGAAATTACGAGTTGATCGACATAGGCGGTCATTTTGGCTGTATTTCTTACGGAAAAGATCCCATTGGCCGAAGGCAAACAAGTTGTACCTTGCAGCTATGTATAAAAACATGAGTGTTAACATTCCGAATTCATACTTCTCAAAGTTGAATTTCCGTGGCTTCAACTCACACCACCAAAGAAAATAGGGATCTTTTGGTTTGACCGTGATTTTGGGTTGCCCTTCACTCGGAGAGACCGAATTCCATTCGTGATAAACACGATGTCTACCGACTATGGGCAGCAGGCGGGTACCAACCAAACACCAAAATTCAAAGAATACGGCGCCATTTATGGTCCCACTGCACACTTGTACCTGTCTGGTGAATTCAGAAATGACGGTGAGTATTATTTTTGTCGTTGTTGTTGCTAGGCCGAGTAATTTATTGTGCCTTGTGCCTGACACAAATAGACAAACGAGGCCTGGGTACAAATTTACGTATCAAAGCCAAAAAAAACCCATACAAAGGAAGATGGTACCGGAATTCGTCTGAAAGCTATCGGCCATTAAATATGAAAATTCGGAAAAGTGATTGGGAGGCTGAACAGTTGAAGTTAATGGGCCGGACTGGATACATGGTGGTAATACTTTGAATGCAGATTATTTTGTAATGTGCCGTCAGTGTCGCGTTCAAGCCTTTTACGGCAGTTTAAATTTACTTAAGAAGTTCATCACAGGCCTGCCCGGGGTGCAGGGTCCACCTGAGGCACCGTCAGTCTTTCGCAATTAGCCATTTGCGAGTTAAATTTGAATAAAATCCAGTGCACTAAGTTATCTGACTGCACATAAACCACGGAACATAACGAATTGAATTCCCCAGACTAAAGGCACTGTTGCTATACCTCGTGATTCGGGGCAAACTTTCGCGTAGCGACCACCATCTCTGAAATGGACTGGTTCCTTTGGGCACTTTTTATCCATGGAGAACAGTGTATTGTTGCAAGGCGTCTTTTATGTACCGTAACTAAGCAAAAGCTTGCCCCGAATCACGAGGTATAGCAACAGTGGTTTTAGTAAGGAGAATTCAGGTTGTGGTGTTCACGTCAATTTAAAATACCCAGTGTACAAGATTTGGGTCAAAGTTAACTCGCAAAAGGCAATTAGATGCAGTGTTTGATGTTATGTTTACAGTGCCTAATTTATCCTACCAGACAAAAATCTTGCAAAGACATATTGAAGCATGTACCTACTTTGCGTCTTACAAAAAAATCTAACTTTGTTGTCGGTTCTGAGAAAGAATTTTCAAGAGTTTTTCATCGGAAAAGGCGGCGACTCCAGTAAAAGGGAATGCCCATATCTTCCAACCTGTATTGCCTGGAATCAATGACATAAATCCCTGCCGACGAGAGGCAGGATGAGAGATGACAAAATTTAAAGTTGTCTGGTCGTGGAAATTTGAAAAGCGGGAAGGGGGGACACACCACATTACACTAAGGGCGTTGATAAACTTCACGATAAAAGATATACCTTTTGTATAATTTCCTAATTAAGTGTCTTATTAAATTAACCTCCGATGCAAATGTTACATTGAAATTTTTTGTGTCCTGTTTGCTTGCCTTTTCCATTTTGTGCTATTTTGTGAATCCTGGCTGTTGGAAAGTTAAGTATTTAAATCAATTTATATAACACCGAAAAGTAGGGATGATCGAAATGGCAGGGAATACCCCAACCCAGCTATTTACGACCTTTTCTTTCAACATTAAGATACATCGTTATAATGGATACAACCAATAAAACTATCTCACCTTATGTGCAGCCACAATACGTCCCCATGTCGACGATAGCTGTTCGTCAGAGACAGAGCACTCAAACGAATCCTGTCGGCCTGGCATCCAACACAGCGCCGAGCCTTGCGCCAAAGGTGGGACAGACGGCGGTCATCAGAGCTCTTGCCAGGGCCAAGATCACCGTGACGGTCCTCCGAGCGGACCCCGGCGCCGCCACCGTACCACCTTTACGCACGAGCAGCTGCGTGCACTGGAGGCTTCCTTCGAGAAGAATCACTATCCCGACATTTACGGACGTGAGGAGCTCGCCAGGGAGATCCGATTGAACGAAGCTCGAATTCAGGCAAGTCTAAGGTCTTCACATTGGACCATAATGTATGGATTTCTACAAATTATTTCTCGCTTTAAAAGTGTTGAACCAATCAAAACCGATATTCAAGAGCATGGGCTCAGTGAAGGATGTTGAAAACCGTGAACAGGCTCAACGAGCCTCTCTGAAATTTGAAATTATGTCTAATCTGAATGTTGTCTTTTCTTGTTTCACCAGCTTGCGCTTTCTTTATTTTCTTCATATTCACCCTTTTCTTAGTTTTTGTCTTTTCAGTGAGTTCCAGTTTGGAACTCAATGATAAAATTCACTGTTTTAATGTCATTGTTGGTTCAAACTGCTTCTTCAAAAAATTGTGAAATTCAAAACGGTGAAGATGATCTATGGTGCAATCCGGACACAAATCCGCGGTACCAACAGCTAATGCCACAGAGAAAGAACGAACGTATATTTGAAGATAAAGCCATAAGTTTTCCCGTATCTCTAACATTCCACCATTGGACCAGATTGGGCCCAACAGTACCTCTAAAATATCGGAATCGCATTGTTTCGAAGGTATCATGATTCTACATTATGTGCACAACAATTTAAGACATTTATTGTCATAACCACAATGCTAAAAAATGGCCTTCAAAGAAGCTAAAAGAAACGGAAAGTCCTAGAAACATAACTAGGCCTCACTCGTGGAGGTTATTAGAAGGGTGTGAGAACTTTATAAATGAATGCACTCAGGGAGAGGATCTATCCTTAGGTTGGGAAAAAATATGTTATTGTTTTGAAAATTTATGGCTCTCGACTATTAATTTCCCCTTGAAAACCAAGAGTCATCAATTGACAACAATATAATTGTTAACAATATGTTTTGGGCTTTTTTTTTTTACTTTTGCTGGTCTCCTATCATGCAGAGATCGAAAGCTTGAGCACTTAGTTGAACAGATTAAATAAAAACGTACCTAAGTAATTAAGTTATCATAGCTTTGCTCACAATAATACCTGAAAGTTAACTCATAATGGTTGCTTCATTTATGCCTGTATGCATGGTGAAGCGGTCACTTTCACTTGACAATAAATTTCAGGAGAGAGCAGCAAGAATTCTGTCGCCCATTGTTTCATAAACTGACTCCAATCCAAAATGTCAGATATTCCATGTTAAATCGTGGAGCTTTGGTTCTTCTTTTTTCTTTCGTTAAAGTACAGTAGCAGCTAATCAGGCAATTCCTTCTGTTTGCTTCAGCTAGTTTTTTAAAGGAATTAGTTGGGTTGGAGAGGTCAGCTATTCTGCCATGGGCAGGAGAGCAGGGCACTCATATAACAGAACGTGGCATGATGTCTCATGCTCAGCACCCCCACAGACACATGCTGCCGATGGGCGTAGTCCCCAGAAGTACATGCTCAAGTTGAAGCGACCAACGCGTGTGCGTAGTCGATTGAGTTTTACCCTATTCCTTCCGGAGCTTTAGTTAAATCATAATAGAGGGATCCCAATACGACACTTTTAGCGTCGATCTGCGCATTTCCGCGTTTGAAAACGAGGCCGTATGTGTTAGCTTCAATTCTTAGTACGATCAGACCACTTTCCAGGCATCAACTTTTGTGGAAGAGTCTTTCAGGATGACTCAACACGTAAAATCAAAAGAAAAATAACGGCAGTTTACCGCGAATTAACGTACCTGCGATGGTCGTGTATCTTGTGCAGTGGGCGTGGTTTAAACTGAAGTGTGCCACACTTAAGAACCGGATACTGCATGTACTGTGTCGACTCCGCAGGCTCGCTCGAAAAAGTTTAACACAGAGAGCCTCGGTTTCGATGCGGATATGCGCAGATGGAGCTAATGTAAAATCCCTGTATTAAGACAAACAAAAAAATTATACACGTTGGCCTCTCTCCCCCTTTGATTTCTGGGCCAACCCCGTTGCAGTGAGAATAAGATGCGGACAAATCAGTGTTATCTGCGTGGCCCCGCTAACGAGACAAGGCCATCAATGCATCAAGCACCGGTACGCACTACTAATTGTGCCGATTCCCCCAGCTGGTGTCCCTGCTTAGACATCTCCCTAGATTTGCCTGTCTCCTAATGAACTCGGTTCTGCGCATTCACTTCTGAAGATGTCTGAATAGCAGCCAAATGGCTTGCTGATCACCTCCCTAACGACCGGCTAATAGGATTACACAGACTGGCCGATAATTCAAAAATCGCCCCTTTCCGCCCACCAGCATGATCGTAGCTGCCGATTTTCAAGGATTTTGTTGGCTGAAACTTGCAAGCAAATGTTATCAGATGCATTTCACTTGATTTCAGCCTAAATTTCTCGAAATCACAGACTTGAAGTTTTCTGTCTATTGGGAATGTTTATTCAAATTTGGTACATGTACAAGTGTTGACCTGGCCCAGTATCTGGGCTTTAAAAAAAATAAATAGTTCACAGACGCACACCAACCATGGTTTCATGGTTGGAAATGTACCCGGTTTTCGTATTACCTCCTTCGATGTTGTCTTTGTCATGAGTTGTTTAAGATATTTTATTGGCATTTATCATTGTTTGGTTTAACCATTACTTTGCTTACTTACCCTCTTGACAGTGTGCGTGTGCCACACATAAAGAAGATTTAGTTTTAGATAAGCAACTAGGGTATTGCCTATTCACATTAATTTTACACCCTGGAGAAAAATCGGACACTTTTTTTCAATCTCTTTCGTAGTGCATTGGTTAACATAGTATCAAATGAAATTCTCCCCCAAAGTTGGTAATTCCACAACAGTATCAGTTTGGGCAACTACAGTCTACAATAATAATATAGGCGAAATCTTGCTCAGTCAATTGTTTTAATGTAGGCCTACAAAAGGCTTCGTGTTTATTCTACAATAAAATACACGAGTGGGGTCGTTCGACACACACAGGCAGTTGTCATTAGTTGTAAGATCTGTGCGATTTTATGCCACAACAGGTCTGGTTCCAGAACCGCCGAGCTAAATTCCGCAAGCGACAGCGGCAGCTATCCAAGCAGATTCTCCCAGCCGTCACTGCGCTGCAGCCTGGCGGGTCCACGTCCTCCTACAGTGGGGTGATGCATACCCTCTACCCGCCGACACCGCCGGGCTTTTCTTACATGCCCAGTGTTAGCGCCGAATACTACAACCCGACTGCCGGTGGACTGGCCGGGGGCTGCTTGCATCAGACAGCCCGACACCAGTACACGTCCAGCGCCTGCGGAGTGCCGAGACAGACAGAGGAGCGATCGGCGATGATCGTGCCTGCCAGAGACGACGACTGGTTCACGAGCCAGCCTTTTGTTCACAGCTCGTCTACTCCTGGATCAATGTTGTACCACGCTTAACATAATTTATTTATCTTTTTCAGTGAGCTTTTAATTTCTTTACTTTACCACACCATCTTAAATAAAAACACCAACTTTTGAACAAGTCAGTAACCTGAACGTGTGGAAGCAAGAGGGTACTTGTATGTAGTGAAATCGACATTATTTAGTCGGTCACTACATTTTTTTCACAGTACAGTAATTCATTCCGACTGCTAAATATATTTGGCTGAATGAATTTAGTACACGTTGAATGATGGTCGTTCAATGAATTCTAAAACAAGTTATAGAACACTCAGTGGTTGCGCCTTAAACTTTTTTAAATGGCTTGATTTAAAACTGAGACGCGGACGTGATTTTATAGGAAATGCATCAGTCTCTCGCATTGATTGGACTATTAATTAACTTTTCAGCGCAATAAACATATAATACGAATCCTCACTACTGAATCCTTTCTTCATTCCCTCTGAATAACTGTTTGAATAACAGACTGTACATCTCTTTTTATCGGTATCACACAATCTGGAAATATTACTGAAATAACGTGTCATCAAACCGCATAGAAGCTGGCCGGAAATGTTCTATGTTACTTACAAATAAATTATAACATTCAAATTAAATAACCCCGAATTAGGCACATGACAAACATATTTCTTCGCAGTATGTTTTGCGTTTATAAAGCTGAATAAAGGTATTGTTATCTTTCTGTACAATGGAAAATTGTATTCGTTTAAGTCTTTTTGAAAAGTAAATCCACTCATCTTGTTACTATCCTCATGTGCTTCATAAACCAAGGCTGAGTCAAACCGTATTGGAAACGACTGATTCTCCCCAGGAACAATTGAATAAAACACTTCGGTATTATTTTACAAGAGCAAGGTTTTTAGAGAATGTAGAGTACTTAATGCCACGCAAGTTTCAATCTGTATCGTTGGTCGTAACGCCCATTATAGTCGGCATACGGCCGCACTATGGACCGACCTCTCGTGCACTTTCTTGAGGTGTGCTGCCTGAATACCAAAGCCGCTCAATGACTTCATCTTTTTTGATGAATATTGATGTGCCTTTAAGAATACATCATTGTAAAAAGACTCAGGATTTGTTTCAGGTAGAATAATGTTAATTGAGTATAACTTTAAGCCTTCAAACCACATTTTCTCATCTCTTTCCTCCAACGTTGCATCAAGCGCATTCTTTCTTTTTCGACAAAGCGTTTAGCAGCAGCATCTATTCAAGTTGTCAGCTCAAATTAAGATTTCTTCAAATTAAATTTCAAAATACAATCAATTGTTTTTATTCTGTGTGATTTCAAATGGAGAACTGATGGCCAAACCTTTGAGGTCACCTTTTCTTTTAGTGACCATTATTGTAAAGGTTCACCTCGTTCTAAGAAAACAACTAGAAGCGTTTCACACTGACCGCAGCAAGTACATATGGTGCTCAGTGTACCAAAGTGTTCAAGCGTGAAATATAGACTTCGTTTACAAGTGACATGCCGCGTAAAACCCAGGAGTAGTGGGTGTCGAAACTAACACACATTCAGTTTAGGTGGATGGACCGCTGTATTGTCTGTTTTGGTTCGCACATTTTCCACGTACTGGCAATGTATCATGCAGATGTCCAATTAGAAAACGTTACTTCGGGTGATTGTTTATTGATTATTGGAGCTGTATACCTAATGCATATTTGTATACCGTATTTGCATTTTTTCAACAACTTCAATGATTTTTCATGCCGGACGTGTGTACATTATGAGCTACCAGTATTCCAGATTATTCCTCTTCTGCTATTGCTCGGTTGAAATCGGGGTGGATGTCAACTTTATTTTCATCGAAATTGTGGATTCAGCTGTCAAATCCCGTGATTTTTAAAACCCATTTTGGAGGCCGTCAGTAATCCTCCAGCCATGTATGTTAAACGTTTCCTTACTTATTTGGCATCGGGAGTTTTCGTACTATGCCACTGCCAAAAACTGGCGTCGAAAACGACTGCCGACGGTAAACAGCAAGGCGAACCTGAGTCCTATGCGCGCCGCTTAGCTCTGGCGGAGAACGATAGCTACGTTCTGGAGTGGAGCTACACCGTGGAGGACGTGGTGTTCAGGGTAAGAGCCAAGACGTTAGGCTGGGTCGGCCTGGGCTTCTCTCCAAGCGGTGGCATGAAGGGAGCAGACTTGGTCATCGGTTGGGTACAGGATGGAGAAGCCTACTTGACGGTAAGAATAACGACAACAAACTGGCAGCAACTTTTCCATTTTTTTTCAGGTCGCAATTCTAGTTTTTGCTTAATGTGTCCGCATTTTCCACTATAATACTTTTATCCACTTCATTTGAATTGCTTAAAATGAAACAAAAAAGATATTTCCATCAACTAGGACATGACTCAAAGTGATCTATGGATAAACCATAATCAAATTTTAAAAAAGCCAAAAGTGGTTTTGAGGTAAACAGAAGGCCTTCATTCGACATTATGTTTTGAATTGTGCCATATCCGACTATTACCCAGTCGTTTAAATTTACAATTCACTCCTTGTATCGCTCCATGTATCACTCCATGTATCACACTGATATTTACTTATTAAAGCCGACTGGTGCAAGCATTTGGAGTTGCCCCTCAACGGGGCACGTTTTTAAAATAGCATATATGGGAGGGGTGTTTTCGGGAGACTATCATTTCCTCCCCCTCCCAAAACGCGAAAAAGCCCCAGCATTTAGCCTAATGCACCACTTTTTGAAAGCCACGATAGTTCACCTAAATAAATTCTCAAATTTTCGGCCCCCCTAAAAATGTACCCCTCGAAAATTTCCTGTAATATTTTTCGCTGTTGCAATAAATTTGATGTGATTGTATTTTTTATTTAAAGGTGTATGATTTTTGACGGCCCCAAATGATCAGCTATAGCTGGATGGGCTACCCTCTAAAGATGGTTAAATATATAAATAAATGAATAAAATGTACTTCTGGTCCTTCTTTGCTTTTCTACCGCCTTTGTTATTCGATTCAGGTATATTTATATTCCTTATATTTGCCAGTGAAAATATACCGTAAGGACATCATCTGTGTCCGTTCAATACGGACGATTCACAATAGTTTGCCTCGAAGAGTTTGCAACGCGTTGGCCAATCACAACGCACGAAATCTGTCAACCCTTTCCAAACGCGCACATTGGGTCGACAGATTTCGCGAATCGTGATTGGCCAATGCGTTGCAAACACTTGGAGATGCACTATTGTGAATCGCCCATATTAGATTACCCTTTTTAAAATTAATTTATTGTCGAACTGGTGCACTGCGGTGGCTATGTTTTATAAGAGTGATGCATTTTTTTTATTTTTTTAAAATCTTCATGAATAGGATCGCTTTGCTAGAGCAAACGAGCAGCCACAGAAGGACAATCATCAGGACTACGAGTTGCTGAGCGGTGAGGAAGCGAACCAGCACACCACACTGGTCTTTAGGAGAAAACTCAACACATCTGATTGTCAGGATATGGTTCTTAAGGTGCGAATAATAGCTATGGAATCAGAACACGAAACGAGTACTGTGCTTCATTAACCCTCAACGCCTACCAGTCAATTCGCCCCCCCCCCAAAAAAAATGCAAGGATAGAGTTTCCATTCAGACCATTCACATCTTTAGGAAGACTGGTCTTGGTCGCCAATAGCCTCAGAATCCGAATCTAAGTTGCAAAAACGAATTTAAACACTTTTTGTACCGGTAGGGCCTACCCACTTTTAAGCCACGACATGTTAATTATATCTAGTGTAAGTAATCTGAACATATTGTGGGTAAAACGTGATAAAAATGGACACCAGAAGTGCTAAGAAATGTGCTACACTCTAGGCACCCGTCTGTTTACAAACAATGTATCAGCCCGTGCTAAAAAATGCCAACATTTCTCCTAGGAGAACCTCCGCATCCATACTCCACATTTTGTATATCCACTTTTTGAAACTATCATGTTTATGCATTCATATAAATAATCTTACAATATCCTCGTCAAGATGTGTTAAAAACTGGGTACTTGTGTGTTAAGAAAAGGTTAAAACTTTAAGCACCAAGTGTAACAGCCCGTGTTCTTTAAATACCAACATAATCCCGTGACCTCCCCCCCGGATACTTCACTTGACTGAAATAACATGTATTCTACGAAGGGGAAATCATTGAATGATTTTTTCGACGTAGTTTGGTGCTTTCATATTCACCTAAATGTGAGATCGTGGGACAGGAAGTGTCGTCGGTGCATTGATAATATCCATTGTTCGCACGTGAAAACTAATGCTGCAGCCTCATTCAGGCACAATACCAATCAATGCCACCAAACACCTTTTCACATAATAGAAGTTGTGGATGACAACAGCTTCGGGAACGATGCATCACAGAACACAAAACGCACTGTTTTGCTTGACGACAAAATATAAAGGGACATCAACTCATGCCAGTCAAGAAGGGACTTCCTCGGCATGGCAAAGGGCAGCATTTTTATCCTAGCTTCATGAAAACAAGAAGAGTATAGATCAACCCTTTGTGTAGCTTAACAGTACAGGTTTTTACCCGTAGCATGTCTCGATTAAAGACAACGCGTAATTGAGCAATACACGATTGACGGGGCAGTACTGCATCCGCGTGACCTCTTTCCGGGCGGCATTTTTGTTACGCAGCACGCTGGGTAACCCGACTTGAATTAAGGCTATTATCGCGCCATTTAACAATCAGGCATCTCAACAGGGGAAACTTTCTCGAGATTTTTAAGACTAGTCACGTTTCAAGAGCCATATTCCTATACGAAAGTACGTGGGTATCATTTGACATTTGTGTAACAAAAAAATTTAAAATAGAAAAAAAAAAATGCTTCCGAGCCAGTGCAGCATCCGCGTGCTGTCACTTCAGCAGAAAGGAGCGCTCTCGTGGTTGTGTTCATACATAGCATTCAAACCCCGTGGAAGCCCACATAATGTAGGGTGCAATGGCGTAGTGTGGACTCCTACACGTCAATACAATGTCCCCCCTCTCTGAAAAACAGTTTCAGAGGCATTTTGGGGTCTAGTTTATCTGTGGCAAAATGAAGAGGAACAGTCCAAGAAATCATCAAAAATCCAGCTCGAAGGAGTTGTCCTAGATAGAGAAGAAGAAGCATTTTCCTCAAGTTTCCTTTACCGCAGGAGAACAAAGGAATGTCCACACTTTGTATGTGAAACAGGGGACATGTTTCGACATGTGCAATCTAGTATATACAATGGAACAAACTCTTAGAATGCAGTAAATTAATCCTCATTTGCAATATACGTGTACATTTGTCGTTGTGAAAGCGGTGTTCTGGTTTTACCCGTCAACCTTTTCCCCATCTTGCCAATTTTGGACCGTAGTCTGGAACAACTCGTCTGCTCTGGTCATATCACGAAGACGACCCGAGCAGCGCAGACGGACCGTCTTACCATGGACCTGTTCACCGCGGCACGCGCTCCATGCTGCTGTTCGCTCAAGACTACTCCAAGAAACTCAACATGCCTGCTGACGTCAAAACGCACGAATTTCTCAATTCAAATGTAAGTTCCGAGAGTCAAAGTACGGGCGAATTGAGTATATTTCTATTTGAGGTTTGATTTAGACATGCCCAAATGAAACCCAGTGATTATAATTGTGAACTGTGTTGATATTAAATGTGCGTGAAAAAATTAGGTATAGTTCAGTCAGCATCAAGCAGGGCCTATGCTGAGGTGTTAAGTAGTCACCTTTATGTCTGTGTAACACATGTGAATTCGAAACGCTGGGGGTGGACACCACGGCACCAGACTGCTGTTTGTGAGAAAGTGATTTAGGTAAACGTTGCATGCTGCACCTGAAATTTGCATTAAACAATCAGCGTTTTGTGCTGTTTGTTTTCATTGCCATTTTGCACTTCTGACTGTTGGAAAGAAAATCCAAAATATCTAAAATCAACATTTAATGTTTCCTATTACCAAATAGTGGGAGTGATCCAATGGACCCAGTCCTGCGGCCAAAACGTGATGGAGGCATTAGCCCTTAATCTCCCGCCCCACTCTCCATTTACCACAATGCTCTTGTTCCACGAAACGCATGTATATGTTTGCTCACCATTTGGTGACTATTAAATACGCATTTTGTACATGGCTTTTTTAAAAGAAAGTTCTCCAATATTATGTTTGCTGTGTAATTTTATTTCAAAATGCAATCTACAGGGTGGATCCTAAAAAACGAAACCCAGATATTACTGCTAATTGTAACAGATTGTAACAGAAAGTTGGGCTCGTGTGAATCTAAGAGAGGCATCATCTGTTAGGTTTGAATCTCCTCTTTGAAATGACACCTCGATCATATCAATACGTTCACGGTTGATTCAGCTATGACCAATTTTCTGAAAGGGTCCACTTAATCGCACCACTTCTCATTCATGTTTTTTGTGGTGTCAATTTGTCACAGAGTGAAAGGCTATTAAGTCAAAGATAGTTAGAGGTGCTTCCTTCACGCTGGTATTTGCGAACTGATGTTCCCAGGGCGTGCTGTTCGAACCTCGCAGATTATATGGAATATAGATAGGAAAGGGGTTGTGATGGGCAGTGAACCACGAGCACGGTCTTATGTGGAAGTCGTAGTGTGAAACCCTGCTACCTTCTTGACGCGCGATCGACTTTTTTATACACCTCACTGTAATATCTTTATTGATGAAATATAATTATGATGTCCTTTCAGTCCGTGCTTAGCACTCAAGTAACCTTCATTGGTCTTTATCACTGTCTCCTTCGTTTACTTTATGTAGGTGCGACCTCTGCGACAGCCTCAAACTCTCTATTGGTGTACTATCCTGCAATTTCCGAAGGTTGATTCAAGACATCACATAATCAGGGTGAGCGAAATCCATTCCCTCCATTTTCTATGTACACATGTACCGTAATTCATGTATATAAAGGGAAGGGGTAAAGTACATTCATGTGTACAAGAGTTTTTTCAGGATCGTGCCCGATGGAAATGTAAAATCAACACTCTGGCATCTTCCCGCCTCTGGGTATAGGCCTGTTAAATCGGCGAGTGGGCAGGGGTGGAGGATGACACAAATTGAGGGCGCTGTTCGTAATAGGCCTACAGTATGTACATCTTTTATTCATTTGCAAAATTACGTGCGCTGATAATAATTTTGCACCTGTGCTGTCGAGGTTTTGACCCATACACGCTGACCTCCATTTTGGCTTTTGGAAATTTCAAAATGGCTTAGCGATGCATACTGGCTCTCACTTCTAAATGAGGGATAACACCTCCAGCCGTCGTTGCTCATCGGATGAATGCCTAAACAAATCTTGTGTGATGGAGAGTCTTCGAAGGGCCCGTGGCGGACGGGGGGGGGGAGAATGTGCCAAAACTTTGGCAACGGTTCAACCATATTCATTTTCGGTTGAGGATTCTGTTCAGGATAGGGAAAACACGAGAATCTTTTTAGACAAAACCTCAATGTCCCTACCTCAACCAAAACCGATGCCGTGACTATGATGCAATAACTATCATGAGACCCACTGTCACTAGTCAAAATAATCCGACTTTTATTGCGAATGCCCTGACTCTTTGCACAGCCACAGTTCGGTCCCTGCATCATTTCTACACTGTAAAAGGCGTAGCCGTTTTTGATTGTAAATTTCACATGAAGCACACAGCATCCCTTTGTAACCCTTAATAGGTTAAGCTGCACAGACGGGACGTAAATGGAGATAGACTGTCCATTTTCAGGGGAGAAATAGTCAAGTCCCATTTTGTTACTGGAAATGCCGGTCTTTTTTTAAAAATACTATTTCATTTTAGTACGAGCCAGTGTTGACGCCGGGCAACGAGGATTTCGTTCACCACATGTTTGTTTACGCCTGCTACGCACCCCCTCCAGATGAGAAACTCTATACTTTCTCCGATGTCTGCTTGAAGCTTCCCAAGGATATTCAGAACTGCTTGTCAGTTGTCTTTGTTTGGAGCATCGGTGGTGGGGTAAGACAAGGGGAAGACCCCTTCCTTGTAGGGTATCTTTCTTTCTTTGGTTTAGTTCCTTTGTTTAGATCTTTTGCTCGACCTTAAACATCAGTATGAGAATAATTAAAAACAATCAATTCAGCAAGAGAAAGTTCCTCGGTTAGCTTATACGATGAAAGGTTTGTCTTGCTCCTTTTTCCCGTAGACTGTGTTCAAGACAAATGCTACGACGTGTTTATCCGTAATTACTGTTCTCTGCGAAATGATAATCTGTACGATTAGGGCTTTCATCGTATTTGGCCCCGTGTCGTATCAAGGTCCTTGAAGAGGAAGTCGGTTTCGGTCTAAACATGATTTCCACAATTGCCCCCCCCCAAAAAAAAAACGGTATGTCCACAGGGATGAATGCTTTTCCACTCAGAAACGTTACTGAAGTATTTTAGCCAAAGTTCACTCAATCGTGACTATAAAATACAAATTGTCACAATGTGGTCGGTGTTGCATGTTGTCCACGCCGAGTTTGTTTTTACACTCTTGTGGTTACGCAATATACTTAAGTTTTCACAACCAATGTCGTCACATCAAATGGCCGAGCGGTTAAGCTTGGTGGGAAAGAGACCTAGATTGTGTAGGTTCGAATCTCAGCGGTGTCTTTTTAGTTTTTTTCAGCGAGGGCGTTATGTCACCAACACTATAAAGCATATAGTTTTCCGTTCTCAAATACCAACGGTATCTTAGCCTAATGGATAAGCTCT